>QKWP01001138.1:76433-95608 GCA_003550325.1 Gigaspora rosea | reverse complement strand
TTTTGATAACAACCTCCAACACAGTTTATTGCAATAGCGTTCCCATCTCTGCGGATTTTTGATAATAAATGAAAGCCTTATTTTCATCCTTTTCAACTCCAATTCCATTTTGATAACAATCTCCAACATTACTTATTGCAGCAGCGTTCCCCATCTCTGCAGACTTTTTATAATAAATGAAAGTCTTATTTTCATCCTTTTCAACTCCAATTCCATATTGATAACAATATCCGATCATATATGTTCCACTAGCGTCACCCATCTCTGCAGATTTTTGATAAAAAATGAAGGCTTTAATTTCATCCTTTTCAACTCCAATTCCAAGGCGATAACAATATCCAGCACCACTTATTGCAGCAGCGTTACCCATCTCTGCAGATTTTTGATAATAAATAAAGGCCTTATTTTCATCCTTTTCAACTCCAATTCCATTTTGATAACAATATCCAACATTATTTATTGCATTAACGTTCCCCATCTCTGCAGACTTTTGATAATAAATGAAAGCCTTATTTTCATCCTTTTTAACTCCAATTCCATCATCATAACACCGTCCAACCATATATGTTCCGTCAGCGTTCCCCATCTCTGCAGACTTTTGATAATAAATGAAAGCTTTATATTCATTTTTTTTAACCCATTTACCATAACAATAACAACTTGCGAGAACGACTTGAATTATAGGATTGGCTTGATCATTTAAGCAAAAATTGATAATATCATCTGGATTTTGCTTTTTCTTTATTAGAAATTGTTCTAATATGTCAAGAAACAAATTGAGGTTTTGGCCTTTTAATCTTCCTTCATTATACAGATTACACATTTCCTTAACAATTTCATCAAGGAAATCTTGTGAAAAATCCTGTGATTTATTATCATATAGGTTAAATTGGGCAAAATTATTAGTTATTTTGGTAATATCTGATGAATTGTCTTCTTTATTTGGCTGTTTTTCAAATATATTGCTGTAAATCGACATCTTGCCGCAAGAAAGAATGTGTCACATATCGATATTAGAGCGTATTAAATTTATTGAAAATACAGTATGTATTGCGTTGCACGATGTTAATTATCTTTAGCCACATACATACGTACGTACCAGTCTCACACGATTTGTCACACAGGGTAAAAATTTAGAGTTAATATATTTGTAACTGTGGTTACCGTAACCGCATCCCAATCAACCAATCAAATTCTAAGATTAGATGTAACGTTACAAATTTGAGAAGAGCCAAAACAAACGTTCATTTTGCCAAAAATTGCTTCTAACTTAAATTTTCACGTAGGAAACTACATTTGGGTTCTAACAAAAAAAATTCCTTGCTAAATTTCAATAAACTATAGTCTTCTCTAACCTATAGCCTCACACTAACCACCCTAACCTTAATTGCACGGTTTTATTCTTATAAAAAAAGTTGGTTTGATAGTCACATTACAACTGATCATAGTTACGGGTTACAGTAACCTACGGTTACAAAATCATTAATCCAAATAAGGTAGCTGCGCGACACAGTCGCGCTAAAACCAGGAACGTAAATAACGAATTTGTAATATACATCTTTTAACGTATTATCCGAAAGGACCGTCGGTCCTAATAGTAAATATCAAATAAATTAAATATTTTTTTTCATGATAATACGCGTTTTGAAACAACGCTGATTTTGGGTAAAATTCAATTACAACCCCCTTAGTTTGTTAAACAAGATTAAACCACGTTTAATGTATAATGAGAACGGGCTGTTGTTAACGTTAATAAAATAGAGAAATTTATTAATGACAGCAATGGCGTGATCAGTTGATTACAATTTGCACTGTATTTGTGCGAAATAACGCCTATGGGCATTATTTTGGAACACGAATTGAAACAAGCTAATGATTAATTTAGCCGAGGATTTTTAATGATAAAAATTATAATTTGCATTCGACTAAATTAACTATTAGCTTGCCTCAAACTCGTGTTCCAAACAATGCCTATATGTAAATACAAGATCTAGCTATTATGTCTACTAGTGTTCCATGTGAACAACTATTTAGTTTAGCTGGATTAACAGTTACTAAATCACGAAATTCACTTGATAATGAAACAGTTCGGGCTGTTTTGTGTTTAATATCTTGGTTTTACCATTATTAAATTTTAATTTTACAAAATTTTTTTTTCCTGCTAGCAGGCTTTTTTTTTTTATATACGTATATAATTTTATGGTGCTTATAAAATACGTATAAAACTTTTATATTATAACATTTTACCGATTAAAATTTTTTTTGATTTTAATTTGGAAATAACCCGATATTAGTAATATACTTTATTTTTAATATTTTTTTTATTAAATTCTGTTTCTAAATTATGCCCGAAGGATATTATAGAGCGTATTGGAGATTTTTTTTGCACTTTTATGAACGATATGAGCCAATAAAATTTTAATTTAATTTTAACCAATAAATGGATTTTTAATCATGCTTTTAAAATATGTAAGACGCTTTTAAATCCTAATATTGGTACTATTCGTAACCTGTATGCGAGTAAATAATTTATAAATTTGGTGATTATTAATCTACAGCATAAAAATAACTTACCACTATATGAGGTAATATAAATTTCAGCTTGTGAACCTATATTTTCAATCGATTCTATCATAATTGAAATTGCCAATTTTAATTCAATATACAATTTATTAACTCTTTGTTTCACAATTTATATCACGAAAAGTAAGTAAAAAAATAATTTTATATTCACCTATAAATTTAGATGTATATTTACTATTTTGATTATGTAAACTTGTTGATAATGTAGAAAAATTTTTATCAGCTTCGGAAAATGCATTTGCAATTTCACGTTGTTTTTCATTTAGTTTTTCCGGGCTTTTATCAAGAATTATTTCCCAATCTTGCAATTTTTCATAAACTTCTTCTACAGTTGGTCTTTTTACTGGATCTTTATTCATACATTGGTTTGCAAGTTCAATATAACAATCGGGGGTATTTGAATCAAATTCAGGACGCAATCCATTAATTATTTCCTGGATTAGAATTTTGTTATGTAATCTATTTTTAAATGGTGGATTTCCAGTTGACATTTCTGACATAACTACTCCAAAACTATAAATATCTGAGGCTTTTGTATATGGCTCTTTTAATAACACTTCGGGTGCTAAATAGGATATTACACCATACGTAACTACATTATGTTTATCTACTTTTATAGACAATCCTAAATCAGAAATTTTTGGTTCTACATTTAATTTACCACCTGTTTTATCTGGAAGCATTATTATTTTGTCACCAACATCAAAGAAACGAGGCACAAAATCATCAGTATTAAACATAAGTATATTTCCGCTATGAAAATCTCTATGAATATAATTTTGATGAATATAACTTAAATTATCTGATATTGAACGAAGAAATTTTATTTTTTGTTTCCAGGTAAGGAATCTAAAGTTTCTTTCTAAATACTGCCGAAGATTTCCTTCATCTGCGTATTCTATAACCATCATATACTGTTTTTCTATTGGGCTAAACGTTATCCCATATGTTTCTATTCCAAATCTTTCTATGCTAAATTTTCTTATCTGACATTCATAATATGCTTTGAACTTAATTAATCATATAAAAAAAAACATTAGTCGAATTACGAGACGAAATAATGCACATTAATTGAGTGAATTTTTTTTACCTCTTCAAAAAAATCCATTGTCATATTTTGAGATACATGCAATGCCTTAACTGCAACAGTACAGGATTTGTCGCGTGATGGTGTTGGATTATTGGCAATTTGACTGTAAATTCGCTTACCATCAATCCAATTCGCAGAATAAACAGTGCCAAAACCACCCTCACCGATTTTTTTAATATTTTCAAGCCTATCAAAAGGTATCCATTCAATTATTTTATTGTGGTACTCTGACTCTTTTTGTGCTTCTTTAATAAAGTTATCAATTTCATTATTTCCACTTGTCCAATCCTGATTTATCTGAACATCGCATGAATGACAAAATTGAAACCCGGTGTTATATTGCTTACAATTTGGGCAAGTACCAAATTTTATACGAGCTGTTTTACTTTTACTATGTAACTTAATTTCTAAAGCACTATTTAAGTCTGCGATTGATTCTTTATATTTTCCCATTAATTGATAAGTCAATCCACGATCAACTAATGCTCTCACATTATTAGGCTTTATTTCTAATGATTTATTTAAATCTACGAGTGATTCTTCATAATTGTTCAACTCCTGGTAAGTTCTTCCACGATTATTCCATGTTTCTGCAATATTTGGATTTATCTCTAATGATTTATTAAATTCAGCAAGTGATTCTTCATATCTGTTTGTCTCTTGATAAATTAACCCACGATTATTTAATGCGGCTGAATCATTAGAGTTGATTTTTAGTATTTTATTTAATTCTGAAAGTGATTCCTCAATTCTACCCATCATTCGGTAAGTTTCTCCGCGTTGTATCAATGCATTTACATTATTTGGCTCGATTTCTAATGATTTGTTTAAATCTGCTAGCGATTCTTCGTATCTACCTATAATGCGATATGCTAATCCACGATTAATCAATGTTTCCGCAAAATTTGCCTTAATTTCTAATGACTTGTCAAAATCAGCAAGTGATTCTTCATATTTGCCTATTTCTAGATATAATAACCCACGATTATTTAATGCTTCTGGATTATTTGGATCGAGTTCTAACAATCTGTTACATTCTGCAAGTGAATCTTCATTTCTACCCATCTTTCGGTAGGTCTCTACGCGTGAGATCATCGTCAACTCATTATTTGGTTCGATTTCTAATGATTTGTTTAAATCCGTAAGTGATTCTTCATATCTACCCATCACTTGATTAATTATCCCGCGATTATACAAAGCATTTGCACTTTTTGGTTCGATTTCTAATGATTTATTTAAATCAATTAGTGCTTTTTCGTGTTTTCCCATATCATTATAACACAATGCACGATTATTTAACGCTGTTTCATAACATGGTTCGATTTCCAATGATTTGTTTAAATCCGCAAGTGCATCATCGTATCTACCCATCACTCGATAAACTTCTCCANTTCTAGATATAATAACCCACGATTATTTAATGCTTCTGGATTATTTGGATCGAGTTCTAACAATCTGTTACATTCTGCAAGTGAATCTTCATTTCTTCCCATCTTTCGGTAGGTCTCTACACGTGAAATCATCGTCAACTCATTATTTGGTTCGATTTCTAATGATATGTTTAAATCCGTAAGTGATTCTTCATATCTACCCATCACTTGATTAATTACTCCGCGATAATACAAAGCATTCGCACTTTTTGGTTCGATTTCTAATGATTTATTTAAATCAATTAGTGCTTTTTCGTGTTTACCCATATCATTATAACATAATCCACGATTAGTTAACGCTGTTTCATAACATGGTTCGATTTCCAATGATTTGTTTAAATCCGCAAGTGCATCATCGTATCTACCCATCACTCGATAAACTTCTCCACGATTATTCAACGCCTCTACATCATATGGATCTATATATAATACCTTATTTAAATCAGCAAGCGATTCTTCATATCTGCCCATTTGTAAATAGCATAATCCACGATTATATAATGCTATTTTATGATTTGAATAAATTGCTAGCAATTTATTGAATTCTATGAGTGATTTTTCGTATTCACCTATCATTCGATAAACTTCACCACAATTATTTAATGCGTTTGCATTGGTTGGTTCTATATTTAATAATTTATTTAAATCTGCAAGTGATTGTTCATAATTGCCCATCTCTTTATATGTTAATCCGCGATTATTTAATGCGCTTACATAGTTTGGTTCTATGTTTAATGACTTATTTAAATCTGCAAGTGATTCTTCATATTTGCCCATCTCTTTATATGTAAATCCACGATTATTTAATGCTTTGGCATCATGAGGGCTTAATTCCAATATATTATGAAAGTTTGTAAGTGCCTCTTCATATCTACCTAAATTTAGATAGCATAATCCACAAATATTCAATGCATTCGTATTATCTGACTCTATTTCCAAAACTTTTTTGAAAATTAAAATTGATTTTTCATATTCTTCTATGCTAAAATAGGTCAATCCACCGTTAATTAATATATTTGTATTATTTTTGATTAAATCCACGGATGACACTTCATATATGCTCATTAAATCATTAAGATTATTTAATGCCCTCACATTATTTGGTTCGATTGCTAATGATTTTCTTAAATCTGCAAGTGATTCTTCGTACAAGCCCATAATTCGATAAGTTTCTCCACGATTACACAATGCCTCTGCGTCATTTGACTCTATATTTAATAATTTATTGAAATCTGCAAGTGATTCTTCATATTTGCCCATTTGTAAATAACATAATCCACGATTATTTAACGCTATTGTATTATTTTCATTAATTTCCAGCAGTTTATTTAAATCTACGAGCGCCTCTTTATAGTTACCCATTTTTCGATAAGCTTCTCCTCGGTTACTTAATATTATTGCATTTGTTGGATCTAATTCCAATGACCTATTTAAATCTTTAAGTGATTCTTCGTACCTATCCATCTCTTGATAAACTAATGCACGATTATTCAATGCCATAACATTTTTCGGATCTAATTCTAGTGATCTATTTAAATCAATAAGTGATTCTTCATACATGCCCATAATTCGATAGGCCTCTCCACGATTATTTAATGTTATTACATCATTTGGATTTATATTTAATGAATCATTTAAATCTACAAGTGATTCTTCATATCTGCCCATTTGCATATAAGTTAGTACACGATTATTCAATGCCATTTCATCTTTTGGATCTAATTCTAATAATTTATTTAAATCTGTAAGTGATTCTTCATATCTACCCATTTCTTGATAAATTATAGCACGATTACTTAACACCATTGCATCATTAGGATTCAATTCAATTAATCTGTTTAAGTTAGATAGTGATTCTTCATATCTATCTATTTATAATAAAATAATTCGTGATTAAAATACTGCACGATTTTGTTAATTTATAAATTTGTTCATGTCAACAAATAATTATTTATTACCTATTAGCAAATTCGATAATCCATGATCATTAAAGATCATTGAATTATTTGGTTCGATTAACAATTTATTTAAATCATTATTCAATATTATACCATTATCTAATATATTTGGTTCCGTGGGTGATTCATCCTGACGTGTAATTTCTTCGTTATTTTTTAATACTATTTCATTATTTTGTCCGAATTCTATTGATTCATTCAAATTTGAGAGTGACTCGTTATATCGAATAATTTCCTGAAAATTCAAATTCGTTGTATTGAGTTCGATTTCTAGCGACTTGTTGGAATCTGCAAATGCATCTTCATATTCTTTTACTTTTTGATGAATAGGTCTACGGATATTTAGAGCAATTAAATGATTTTGTTCAATGCATTTGTCTAGATTTGCTGATGGCAACGTAAAGTTTTGTTTTATTTCTAATGAATTATCCAAATCTGTAAAAGATTCATTATCCTTATCTTTTCGGGAATTATATAATTCACAATTATTTAATGTCGTTGTATTGCTTGGTTCGATTTCAAATGATTTGTTTAAACCTGCAGGCGATCCATCATGCTTATTAATCATTTGAAAAATCTTTTCTCGATTATTCAAAATTACTACATTATCTGGTTCTAGTTCTAATAATTTATTGAAATCAAAAAGCGATTTATCATATTCACCCATAGCTAGATAAGTTATTCCACGACTATTTAATGCTGAAATATTATTTGGATCAATTTCTAGTGATATGTTTAAGTCTGTAATTGCTTCTTCGTATTTACCCATCATTAAATAAGCTTTTCCACGCGAATTTAATATCATTTCATCATTTGGATCGATTTCTAATAACTTATTTAAATCCTCAATAGATTCACTATATCTATTCATCATTAGATAAACATTTGCCCGATTGCTCAATATTACTGTATTATCTGGTTTAAGTTCTAATGACCTGTTTAAGTCCACAAGTGACTCTTCAAATCTACCCATATCGGAATAACATAAACCACGATTATTTAATGCTGTTGCATTATCTAAATCAATCTCTAACGATTTGTTCAAATCTACAAGTGCTTCATCGTATCTTCCCATCATTCTATTAATATCTCCACGACTATCTAAAGTCTCTGGACAATTTGGCTCTATCTCTAATGACGTATTGAAATCTGCGAGTGATTTCTCATATTTGCCAATGTCTAAATAACACAATCCACGATTATGCAATGCTGTTGCATTATCTGGATAAATTTCTAATAACATATTAAAATCTGCTAATGCATCTTCATAGCTGCACATCATTCTATAAGTGTTTCCTCGATTGCACAATGCTTCTTGATCATCTGGTTTGATTTCTAATGACTTATTTAAGTCTACAAGTGATTCTTCATATCTACCCATTATTCTGTAGATTTCTCCACGAAGATTTAAAACCTTTATATTATTTGAATTTATTTCTAATAACTTATTTAAATCAGCAAGTGATTCATCATATCTTTCCATTTCAGAATAATAGAGTCCACGATTAAATAATGCAGTTTCATTGTTAGGATAAATTTCCAATAATTTATTTAAATCTGTGAGCGCTTCTTCATATCTATTCAGGGCTTTATAAACATGTCCCCGATTAATCAGTGCATCTACAAAATTTGGCTTAATTTCTAGCGACTTAGTTAAATCTATGAGTGACGCTTCATATATACTTAATCTTCGGTATGCTTCTCCACGATTATTCAATGTTGTCGCATTATTTGGATCGATTTCTAAAGATTTATTTAAATCTGCAATAGACTTTTCGTATTGACCCATATGAATATAAAGTGACCCGCGACTACTCAATACAAAAGCATCATCTGGATTGATTTTTAATGAGTTATTTAAATCCGAAAGCGCTTCTTCATATCTACCTGCTTGAAAATATACTGGACGTTTTCTCAATGATGATAACATTATTATATATTTTATTGATGTATTTTAAAAGAATTTTTTTGACTTCGTGCGAGTACCAAGAACGGAGTTTCGTCAGAAAATCTTATTTAATACAAAAAAATGGATGGTGTCGATCGCACCTTATAAGGGCGTCGTATAAAGCCGTGTGCCCACATTTTTTTGACCATCTATACCTTATTAGAAAAAATGTTATATTTGTGCAACCACACAACCTACGGATATATACTATGTCATGTGACATAACGGACTTAGTTTTAATATCCGGATAGAGATATAATCTCTACCCCAACACCTAGCGTCACCAATATAAAAAATTTCTTTATCAGGTTAAATTAAACAAAGATCAGGTATAGCGTAATATCAATTCAAAAATACACCAGGCTCTTAAACTAATGCTTGTAAGAGAAATTTTTTAGGACCTTCTCCTCTTGTATAATGTTATTTTTTGAATGCTTTCTTAGAGAGGATGTTGATAATACTAGAAGATAGACAAAACAAGAAAGTGAGTATTTAAAAAGAATAAAAATTATAAAACTATAGACTTTATTTATATTTTGAGATAAGAGCTATATGACAAGTTTTTATTTGTTACTTGATAATATTTATTTGTATACAATTAGAATTAACATTTAGTTTAATAGCTAGAGTTAGAATTTAGTTTAAATTAATAATATTTAATTTATAAATTAGTATTAGAGTCATTATTTATTTTAGTATCTAGAGCTAATATTTAATAGTCAAATTTAGATTTAGATATTTTTTGTTATAATAACTTTAATTATTATTGTGAAATATAAGTTATATATATATAATATCTCTAATAAAGAAACTATATTTATAGCTTTGTATACTATCTAAAGTTTTCCAAAATCTGTCTAAGTTTTAATAATTGTTGTGGCTAAAACTTAAATAGCTGAAGCTTGAAATTTTAATTATTTTAATATGAAATTTTTTTGAAATTTTTGGGTGCATTTTTAACCACTTTTAAATAGTTAGATTAGGTTTAGGGTTAGTCTAGTTAATAAAAAGTTTAAGTAGATTTTAGTAGGGCTTATATTAGGTTTAGGGTTAGTCTAGTTAATAAAAAGTTTAAGTAGATTTTAGTAGGGCTTATTTTTAAATTGAGGTCCTTGATTTCAAGCTTCAGCTGTGACAATAATTTATAAATTTATTTAAAAACATACACAGTTTGCTCTCATATATACACTCTCTATAGAGTCAACCTCATTATCAGCACACTAATATTAGAACAAATGTGTATAAAACATAAGAAACTTGACCTCTATACAGGCACAATTTCTTATAAGCACAAAATTTCTTGAAACCAAGATGTGTTCCCCTATATAATCAACAAGTGGTCACATGGTGATTGTATAGAAGTGTAACTATAAATAAATATGTTGTTATAGTTATGTAACTACAGGCCAATAAATATTTAATATAATATATAGTTGATATCTGCACATATTTGAAATATTATTAAAAAAGTTAAATATTAGATAGTAAATATCTTTTGATCCAATTGCCCAATTTGAATAAATAGCTACCAGAATGTTTGTCTTAATAAGCAATTCTAATAATCTAAAATTATCCAAATTTAATTACAGATTCTAAAATTTTTATAGAACTTTTACTCAAATATTTAAATTTAACCAATTCTTAAATATATAAAGTATACAAATACTTAATAATTTCAGAAAGTTGTAGTTAGATTTTAACAACCTTGGCCTTATTAGAATTACTTATCAAAACAAACATTTTGATAGTAGTTGTTTACCCAAATCAGGCTATTAGATCAAAAGTTATTTGCTATCAAGTTTTTAAGAATTTTTATAAATATACAAATATGAATATTGAACAATTAGATTTATAATCAGTATTTAGTTAAAAATTGCTAATTATAATAAGAGCTTATTATTAATAAAACTATAAAATAAATTATATAATAGTCAACTTTTTCTAAAGATCCTTTGTACCAACTTTTTTTTTACAAACACTGATTTATAAAAACTTTACAATTAATATATTTGTATATAATAAAACTTTATCTTGCAGAAGCATTAGCATCAAATTGTAAGTATGCATACCAAATCAGAATTAGGGTCTTTGAAATAAAACAATAAAATAATAGAAAATAACTAATAATCACCATAGGTGATTATCACTTGTGATCTACAATACATAAAAAAATAAACAAAATAAACAACTTTTATTAAATAAAAATTAAATATCTTTAATATTAGGGTAAAAGTAAAGGTTAGAGATTAGGGTAGGGCTTTGTATATAGTAAAATTTAGCAAGGAATTTTTTTTTCATAAAAAAAAGTAGTTTTATAGACAAAATTTTAGGTTAGAAGCAATTTTAGCGATTTTTTAAAAATTTTTTGTTTTTGTTACACAAAATTGATATATATATACACCTGATCCTGAATTTTAGTTGGCAAATTAACTACAGGTGATAATCACCTGAGGTGTAAATTAGTAATTCCAAATAATATATATAATATTTTGAGAAAAGGTTGAAACAAATGTCTTTTTAGAATGTTCTTTTAAATATAGTTTTTTCTTTTTTTTTATATTAAATATATATAATCCTTTGGTCTTTGCATAGTATTATATAATTTTTATAGTCTAGCATAAGCCTAAATAATGCTATTAAATTCTGTTTTCTTTTTGTTTCTTTTTTTTTATATGGGCTAGGTGTTGGAAAAAGGGCTAAAAATGACAATTTTTTCAAAAGAAGTTTTTTTATATAAATTAATTTAGAATAAAATTAGAATCATTTTTTATTTAAGATACAAAAGTAGTTGTAATAATAATATTTTGCAGTATAGCTCTTTAAAGTTGCATTTTCCTATGATTTATTATGTAATTTATAATATAAAAATTGATGTTTCCAACTGACAATTTACAAACCAAATGTTCAGTTCTAGCATATATGGATGATACTTTATGGATAGCATCATCCCAAACTGAGCTTTCCAAGATTCTTACTATTGCAGAATCCTTCTATTCTATGGCAAACATTCAAGTTAACCCAACTAAATCAATACTTTCAACCAATATTAAACAACAAAACTACATTCCAATTATATACAACAACTATCCTCTTCCTCTTCAACAACCAAATCAGCCTTTTAAGTTTCTTGGGTGCTGGTTCACTTTAGACAACAAACAATTTCAACAGACCAAACTTATTATTGCTGAATCAAGCCAGCTTATACAAATCGCACGTACAAAACAAATTACAGATACTCAAGCACGCTATATTATCAATATCATTATTATTCCTACAATAGAATACTGTATACAAAATATAGTATTGAGCCAGTCAACATGTAACAAGATCTTAACACAGCATATAGGATTAATCAAGCATAAAGCCAAACTTAACTGTACAATCCCTACTAGTACTTTACTTCATCCTCAAATTTACAATATTAAAAATATCTGGGATATACAACTTCAACACCACCTATTCAACTTTATTAAAAGATTAAACAACAATAGTCTATTAAGCACTACTACTCTTATTAGGGTCCAACAACTTCAAAATAACCTCTGGTCACCTATCAGTATCTTCTCACACCCTAATCCTACAATTGATGGCCCTAATAAATTAACTACAACCTTTAAAATTATTCAGCTCTTCAAACATCTTAACTGGTCTATTAGCCCTAATACTTACTCTAACATTCCCTTTACAATCAAAGAAGGTTCAATTTCTTTAGAATCTATTCTTGCTACACATCCTAAATATACAACTTTTAAAAAACAAATTCGACATCACCATATACTTTTTCTTGATCAACTCACAACATATGACAATTCATGCTTACTAGATTGGAAACATATTTCACCCAGACTACACAAAATTCCTAAAGGTAGAACCCCCCAATGGTTTACCCTTTTAGAAGATAAAGTCACTAGCCACTCCTATGAATGTACTATTTATCCACACATAAATTTACCTTCTACAAACTATTATAGCTATACTACTGGTCATTTTTCAAAACATGCCAAGCCTTGGCTTATTACATTATTAAATGATCAAATTATTATAGGCAAAGCCCGCCGCCAACCAACTGCATCAGACTTTACATTAATAACTCACTGGCAATGCTCTATTCAAACACAATTCACAAACTTATATCCCACTCCACCAATTACTATATCACCATGCAGTAATTGTTCTCTTAATACCAAAATAATCCAAAACAAATGTACCATCCTAATACCTACTAGTCATGCTACAAAATTTTTTGGCAGACTGAATTCTGACAAAACAATTAACTTAAATGCTAATTTTTTAGATCTCATATATTCAATTGCACTTAGAAATCCAATTCATATCCCACCACCACCAATTCTTAATATTTCTACTATACAATTTCCTCATATATTTGAGCCAAGTCAAGCTTATGATACTCTTCAGTCATTTACACATTACAATAATAGTTTTTCAGAACTCATCTTTTATACAGATGGGTCTGTTATTAATCTAGGCAATCCCCAATGCTCTATGGGAATTGGTTGGATACAAATAGCTAACCAGAATATTATACATTCCTTTCAAGCACAAACCAAATTTTGGCCATGCTCTTTTAAAACAGAACTACTTGCAATTTTAGCTGCAATAAGTACAGCTCCTAGAAACTGTACTATTCAAATCTATACAGATTCACAATCAGTTATCTCTAAATTTCAAAGCTTAATTAATACTATACCACTTCCAAACTTTTTAAATATACCCTATTGGTCAATATGGAATACATTACTTAATTTAATTAAGTCCTACAATCTTAATATTACCCTGCACAAAGTAAATGCACATGAAGATGACAATTTTAATAATAAAGCTGATCAACTAGCACGCAACCATCATATAGCACCCTATCTTATTTTTAACCCAAGCAATATATATAATCCTCAATATACACCTACTTCTGATAATTATCCAATGGAACTTCCTATTCGTCGCAGCATTAGAACAATCTGCAGAGCACATATAATTGCATTGTGGACATCACAAAACCGCTTTCAGCAATGGAATCAAATTTTACAACTTATTAATTGGAACGCTTCATGGTTATATATCAATAATAACCAAAAAATTAGCAACTTTTCACATAGCTTCCAATCCTCTACTCTAAAATCTTTTAGAGTTAAACTATTACTTGATGAGCTTCCTTCTCCACATATTCTTCATAAAAGATATCCTTCATACCCTAATATCTGTCATATATGCCAACAGGCAAGTTATGCCTTGCATTGGGTTACTTGCCCAAATACCAATCTATTACTAGATCTTATAAACAATTCTTTAAACCAAATACTTAGTTCTGACAAACTAGATATTTCTCCAACTCAGGCCAAAAATCTTCACTCCAAAATTTTAAAACTTGATAGTCTTCAAATTCATCATTTTTCATACAAGCCTTCATTATATTCAACTCTATCAGGTCTTATTCCATTAGAACTAATTAACATATTACAAGAAACTGCCCCATCTTCAAAGTCTGCTCAGTCCCTTACAATTCAATTTTTACTTCATCTCAACCAACAAATTTATACAAAAATCTGGATCCCATACTGTACCTCAAGATCATACTATCAACAAACAATTTCACAAAATCAGCCTACAGACTCTGAATCTTCTATATCTATTATACCTACAATCGATACCAATAATAACGACTCTATTATAAATAAATCAATTCAGAAAATAGATTACTGGTACCCCCACTGGATTAAATATCTTACACACCCTTCAAGTATATTAACTAATAATCAAATCTAGGTGAGCCTTGGCCACTCTGGTTGGTTTAGGCCACAGATAAGTACTAGGTTTACTTTTGTTTATCTAGCTATATGTCTGAGTTCTTTTTCTTAGCATTAGATTTAAACAATGAAATTTTTTCCAACTGTAAAAAGCTTCCATTAAATTTAATAAAGATAAGAGCAAGGTCTCACCATTAAAAATTAAAAAAAAAAAAATTGATGTTTCAAAAATCTTTTTTTTTTGTTATTTTTGGTCCTTTTTCCAGCACATAGCCTATATTTATTTTTTTAATACAGTTATCCCTTCCTATAGTTACAAAGTTGATCACACACTATTATAGTAATTGTTTAGAGATATAACTATAAATAAAATACCTTGTCATAGTCATGTGCCCATATGCCAATAAGTATAAATATAATATATAGTTCTAATATATTAAAATACTATTAAAAAATTTAAAATATATAACAGTGAATAACTTTTGATCAGGTAGCCCAATTAGATAAAATGACTACTGTATACAGTATTACTAAAAATAAGCTACCTTTGAAAATAAGTTATCTCTCTTTTGGTCAAAAAACTCAAAAATGTCTTTGATCTAAAAATAAGCTACTACACAATTAATAAAACTTGCTAAATAGTAAAGTTCAACTTTACTAAAATAATCAATTAAAGTTGTTAAATAAACTTATTTAGAAAAACAAAATACATATATTCTGAAGTTTATAACAAATTGAAGAACTTTTATTAATTAGATTTTAATTGTTATATTCAATAAATAGATTAGAATTTTATTAACAAAATATATTTGTTGAATATAAAAATTAAAGATCAAATAATAAAGTACTTCTATTTGATGAAACTATTAGAATTTGTATAGTTCAGTCTATACAATTACTAAATACAATTATTTCAACAATTCCTTATTAATTTTTCAACTAATTTCTACCAAAATTAACTAACTATTCTATAGTATTGGTAATAATTGTCACAGAGCATAATTTAAAATGAAATCTACATTTTATACTTAACCTGCTAGCCTTCTAAAACCTATTAATACCTGTTTATTATAATTTTTTTTAAAACTAACCCTAACCCTAAACCCCTAATTCTAAAAAATGTAACCCAAAAAAATTTAGTTTTCGAGATTTTATACTATCATTTTATTTTAATCTGGATTTCATTATAATCTGTCACAATAATTAATAATATAAAAATTCGATTAATATTAATAGTTTAAAAATTTGCAAAAAGAATCTTCCATAACTCTTTCTATCAATTAATCATATCAACAAAATACAAACTTTTAGAAGTGAAGTTACGGTTGAAGAACTAAAAAAACATGCTGTTGGGCAGCTATTATTTAGAGATACAGTTAATTGAGTATCTGCTAATGGCCTTAGAGTTTATTACTTATCACAAGAAAGGGCACTTGTCATTTAGAGATAAAGTTCATAAACTATCTGCTGACAAGCTTAGTATTTATTACTTACTCTGGACTAACAACATAGCAGTTCTTTGTTGGATATTGAACTTCATAGGAAGCTAACTCTCTTTAGTCATACAAGTGAAATTTGGGTATCATGGTTTTTTTTGTTTTTTTCAAAGAATTTTTAAGAAAATGGGCTTTTTGGCATGCTCTCTCCAAAAGATCAGCAGTATTTACTCTATTCAAATTGGGAAAGCATCTACCATATTGGATAATATCATTATGAGTGGCTTGGTAATTGGCAACATAGAATGACATATAGCATTTTTAGAGAAACCACTATTAAGAAGATTTTTGAATGCTTCTTGGTTATGGTAGTCAGGTCTAGGACTACCTTTTTTGGTTTAATATTAACTTGATCTGTGGCCCTAGTTCACTAGAGATTATAATATTAAAATTTTTTTGTTTAAATCTGAGGGTTTTTTTGAATAATTAATCTTATTAGCTAACTATGAGCCTCAGATGCTCATGCAAAGTAATAGAAGGCTTATAGTAAAGTTCAAGCAAGTATTTTTAGGAGCTTGTATATTATTAGTTGTTAATGCATATAATAATAATTTAAAGCATAATAAAGAATATGAGCAAGGTCTCAGTTATAAAATCAAAAAAAAATAAAAAAATAAAAAAAATAAAAATTTACAAATTTTAGCTAAATTTTAAAACTGTTTTTTTGATAACTAAAAATTAAAAGTAGCTCAAATTTTTATATTAAATAGTATCTATATTAGACTATAACTTACTAAAATTTCAGAAAATTTAACCAGGTAGTTCTTGAGTAATTGCTTGCATATGATAGTTAACTTTTTAAAAAAATTGATTAAAGTATGCAAGCAATTATTCAAGAACTACTAGGTCAAATTTTTCTAAAATTTTAGTAAGTTATAGTCTGATATCAATACTATTTACAGTAAAAATTTGAGCTAATTCTAATTGTTAGTTATTGAGAAAATTAGTTTTAAAATCTAGCTAAAATTTGCAAATTTTGATTATATATCATTATCTATTACTATTGTTTATAATCAATATTGGGGTTATATATTAATAATAATTAGGTGATTACTATTAATATAAACAGTCTGCAAATTTTGGTAATGATACTAGGCAGTATAGGTAAAGTAACAGACATGTGAATACCAATTGTTGGTTGGAGAGGGATATACAAAGCCAGGTCAGTTATATAAATAGGAGTATGGAAGGCTCTGATAGGTTTTAGGCATAGATAAATAGTTGTATAATCTAAAATCCTAGTTCTAATACTTTGTATATAATATATAAATATTTATAGCACTACTATATCTCAATTTACTTAAGTAGTAAATCACAGATAAAGGGTCAAAAATGATGATCATTTTTTTTTTTAAAGGTGAGGCCTTGCTCGTATCTTTATTGGGTAACTTATATAAGAGGTTGTTTGAAAACAACAACTTAAATTATACAGTAACAATTACATATAAATTACATGCAAGAATAAGAGCTCAGACTAATTTATCTGCGACCTAAACCTAAAAAAATGATGATCATTTTATAATAAATTACAGCAGGCATTTAATAGTAAATTTCTATAGTATGCGAATGGGGCTTTTCTATATATAAAAGTATTTTTTTTACTAAGCAAACCTTTTATAATTTCTAATTAACTTTGCAGAACCAACTTTTCTAATTCTAATGATAGTTAAATCATTCAAATCACATTAGTATATAACACAATATGAATATTTATTGATGGCAAAAAGGAAATAGCGACCTATCATCATAGCGACCCTTATATAATCGACCAATAATTTTTGAGATTGGCAATCATATAAGATAATTTAATTATTTTTTTATTTATTTTTTATTTTATTTTTTTTATCGTGAATAATTTTTTTTAACTGCAAAAAAATTTTTTTTTAGAATCTTCTTTGGAGTCGTCGCTAGAGTCGTCACTGGAGTAGTTGCTGGAGTCATTGCTAGAGTCATTGCTAGAGTTGTCGCTAGAACTGTTACTGGAGTTATTGCTTGAGTTGTCGCTTGAGTCATTGTTGGAGCAGTCTTTCAGTAGGTCTTTTAGTTTTCTGGTGTTTCTTTATATTTTTCAGTAGTAATTTTAGCATTTTTTAGAGATAGGCTTTTTGTCTCTTCGTTGTCCTTTGGTAGTTTTCTTCATCATTTTTCAGTAGGTATTTTTTTTGGTATGTAGGTTCTTTGTTTCTTTGTCTGTAGTTCAAGTCTTTTAGTTGTTCTTCTCTTTTTTCAGTGGGTAATTGTTTTCAGTTGGTAGGTTCTTTGTTTTTTGTCAGTGGGTTCTGTAAGTCCTTTGGTGGACCTTTTTCATTATTTTTCAGTGAATAGGTCTGTTTCTCTTTGTCAGTGGGTTCTGTAAGTCCTTCGGTGGTTCTTCTTTATCATTTTTCGATGGGTTCTGTAAGACTTTAGTGGTTTTTCTTCATTTTTTGGTGGGCTTTCCTGTTTTTTTTGGGTTCATTTGTCACCGTTTTTGTCCCATTTTCGACCCATTTTTATTTTATTTTTGGTCTGTATTTTTCATCTCATCTTGTTTTCTTCTTGCTTTTGTTCCATTTTTTTCATATTTGTACTCGACTAAAAAATAAAAATAAATTAAATTTTTTTAAAAAAAAAAATTAAATAAATTACAGTCGGACCTCCATAAATGCAACCTCTATAAATGCAATACCTCTCTAAATGCACATTTTTTCTATTCCGTAAGATGTTATTAGTGCTAAATGCACATTCTATATTCTGTAAATGCACATTCTCTTGAATAACATTTTATATTATACTAACCTCTCTAAATGCACGTAGCCAATCAAATTTTAGTATTTAAGATAGTTTATACAGTTTTGGTAGAAGTTATACAAACTTGATTATCAAATTTTTAAAGCTGCAATTTAATTGGCTCACTCTAAATGCAAAC
>QKWP01001138.1:62575-74308 GCA_003550325.1 Gigaspora rosea | reverse complement strand
ATTTTTTTTTTTAAAGGTGAGGCCTTGCTCGTATCTTTATTGGGTAACTTATATAAGAGGTTGTTTGAAAACAACAACTTAAATTATACAGTAACAATTACATATAAATTACATGCAAGAATAAGAGCTCAGACTAATTTATCTGCGACCTAAAGGGTCAAAAATGATGATCATTTTATAATAAATTACAGCAGGCATTTAATAGTAAATTTCTATAGTGTGCGAATAGGGCTTTTCTATATATAAAAGTATTTTTTATTAAGCAAACCTTTTATAATTTCTAATTAAACTTTGCAGAACCAACTTTTCTAATTCTAATGATAGTTAAATCATTCAAATCACATTAGTATATAACACAATATGAATATTTATTGATGGCAAAAAGGAAATAGCGACCTATCATCATAGCGACCCTTATATAATCGACCAATAATTTTTGAGATTGGCAATCATATAAGATAATTTAATTATTTTTTTATTTATTTTTTATTTTATTTTTTTTATCGTGAATAATTTTTTTTAACTGCAAAAAAATTTTTTTTTAGAATCTTCTTTGGAGTCGTCGCTAGAGTCGTCACTGGAGTAGTTGCTGGAGTCATTGCTAGAGTCATTGCTAGAGTTGTCGCTAGAACTGTTACTGGAGTTATTGCTTGAGTTGTCGCTTGAGTCATTGTTGGAGCAGTCTTTCAGTAGGTCTTTTAGTTTTCTGGTGTTTCTTTATATTTTTCAGTAGTAATTTTAGCATTTTTTAGAGATAGGCTTTTTGTCTCTTCGTTGTCCTTTGGTAGTTTTCTTCATCATTTTTCAGTAGGTATTTTTTTTGGTATGTAGGTTCTTTGTTTCTTTGTCTGTAGTTCAAGTCTTTTAGTTGTTCTTCTCTTTTTTCAGTGGGTAATTGTTTTCAGTTGGTAGGTTCTTTGTTTTTTGTCAGTGGGTTCTGTAAGTCCTTTGGTGGACCTTTTTCATTATTTTTCAGTGAATAGGTCTGTTTCTCTTTGTCAGTGGGTTCTGTAAGTCCTTCGGTGGTTCTTCTTTATCATTTTTCGATGGGTTCTGTAAGACTTTAGTGGTTTTTCTTCATTTTTTGGTGGGCTTTCCTGTTTTTTTTGGGTTCATTTGTCACCGTTTTTGTCCCATTTTCGACCCATTTTTATTTTATTTTTGGTCTGTATTTTTCATCTCATCTTGTTTTCTTCTTGCTTTTGTTCCATTTTTTTCATATTTGTACTCGACTAAAAAATAAAAATAAATTAAATTTTTTTAAAAAAAAAAATTAAATAAATTACAGTCGGACCTCCATAAATGCAACCTCTATAAATGCAATACCTCTCTAAATGCACATTTTTTCTATTCCGTAAGATGTTATTAGTGCTAAATGCACATTCTATATTCTGTAAATGCACATTCTCTTGAATAACATTTTATATTATACTAACCTCTCTAAATGCACGTAGCCAATCAAATTTTAGTATTTAAGATAGTTTATACAGTTTTGGTAGAAGTTATACAAACTTGATTATCAAATTTTTAAAGCTGCAATTTAATTGGCTCACTCTAAATGCAAACCTCCCTAAATGCACGTTGTAGGCTTGTCCCTACAAGTTGCATTTATGGAGGGTTGACTGTAATAAATTAAAAAAAACTTAAAAAAATAATAAAAAATATTTTGTTTTCGTCCTTTTTTTCATCCCATTTTTTGTTCCGTTTTTATCTTGTTTTCTTCTTGCTTTTCATTCTGTTTTCTTCTCAACCAAAAAAAAAAATAAAAAAAATTAAATTAATAAATTATTAATAAATTAAAAAAAAACTTAGAAAAAAATGTATGCATGTGATCGATTTTGATTGGTCAATCACGGGGTTGCCATAGCAACATGTCTCTATAAAATATAACCCTTTATTAATTGTTTACTATAGGGTTTTTTATTATGATCAGAAATGTCTGGCATTCTACTTCTATATAAGGCAATTAGTAAATCTTCACTGATTTTTACTATGAAATTTTGACCCTTTAACTGCGGATTACCACTTAGGTATTAATAAAAATCTGGGCATGAGTTATACTAGCTTTTTCTCTTATATTAAAAAAAAAGTAACCTTGTTTTTATGCAAACAATGCACAATGATGAATAGTAATACATAGCAATACATAACAACACATAGCAATGCATAGTAATGCATAGTGATACATAGAGATACATAACGATACATAGAGATGTATAGCTCAATAGATATATAAACCGTTTTTATTTTCCTTAGTTTTAGAAGATCCAAACATTGTATATTATATTTACTTTTATATTTATTACCCTCATCTATTATTATTAATAAACTCTTGGGATTTCTAAGAAACAGATACCTTGGAATAGCCCTCTTGTTAAATTAATAAATCTATTATCTATTGCTGTATCTTACTGAACTGCTATAAAGAAGTGTGTAGTTTCTTACAAACATAAAGGAAACTATCCTTCCTCTTGCACACTACTTCACACCCATAGGAAAGGGATCTCAGAAGCTGTGTGATTGTTACTTTATCAGAATTAATGAAGGCTTCTGGTACTGTAATATTTGGTGTCTTCTGGCAAAAATCATTTAAAAACAGTTAGAGATTATTATTATAATAGTATTCTTCTTTAGGAATAGGATATTCAAAGGATATTATTTTTGGAAAAAAAAGGCAATATAAAAGATTCTCAAAACAAAAACAGCAACAGCAAGAAAAACAACAACTTTATCAACAATAGAATATTGAAGGCAATTTCTGCTCTTTTAATAGAAAACAACTATTATTTTTCACTTGAAACATGGATACTTATAGTTGAACTTTGTAGCTTTATAGCTAAACTTCTTGTTTAAACAAATTAATACTTTCTTACCCTCATAAAGATTATTCACAAACTCTTCTTTTTGGATAACTAGTTTGAAACTATTCTAAATTAGAATAATAACAGATATTTTATTTTACTTTTTTTTTTAGAAACACAGTAGTACAGAATTCTTGCAAACAATATTATTTTTGAATCTAACTCTTGCTAAGTTGAAGCAAAGACTTAAAATATTATTTTTACATTTATTACATTTATTGAAAGGAAACCAATTCTAACTGAATTGAAGCAAGGAATACTTAAATAAATTAATATACTATATACGATATACTGCATTATTAGATTTTGAAAATATGCCAAAACTACCAAATTAGGAAGTTTATAGCATCATATAACCTATGCTATCACAGAGCAAAGCAACAGTTTTTGGTTTCCTATACCCATGATATATGCTATAGTAAAACAATTTTTTTTATATGCATTTATTTAGTATATACTGAATTATTTATTATTTATTTATTATTTATTTACATCAATTTTTTTTATTTTTTAATAATTTTTTTTACAAAATTTAATTCTACACCTAATTACAAACTATGAAATTCCATTCTAACTATCAATACCCCAAATCCTATACATTATTTTTGAATCCTTGTCCCAAATCTAATTCTAAACAACTATTCGATTCTTACCTTTCTAACAATCTGTTTTCAGCCCTCCGATTTTATCTCTGAATCTCTACTACCTACAAATTCATTTTTGGCCTTAAATTCTATTCTGATACTAATTTCAAATTCTATCAACTCTTCAAACTTATTCCTGCTTTAATAATCAACACCTCTAACCCAAAACTTCTAATTATAGAACAATTCTAATTTCGGAAGAGATTCAAGGACTGCAAGACCCGAAGCTTCTCTAAAGTCCGATCCAAGACCCTGGAAGAGATGCAAAATTTAATAGCACTAATGTTCAAATGTAATAATACCATGACGGAAGGACTCAAGCTCAAGACTCTATAGAACTGGACAAGTTTCGACAAAGCCCCTATACCAGAAGAAATTAATAAACGTATTCTAAAAAAAAATAATAAAAATACTTAACTGATACCAAAATGGATCGCAAGACAAGATTTTATAAAGGACCTGGAAAAGCCAGTTAAGCCTCAATAAAGAAACAAGAACGGGACCTGTATTACCTATATGTACAAGACCTTTTGAAATGTTAAGAAGAGGAAAATACTACCCTACTTTTAACTATAATCACAATACACTAATAACACTAACTAAATCTACTCAACCCGATACTCAAGACTTCTAAACCTTGAATCAGCAGGCAGAAAAAGGCGTGGAAGATTTGGTTTGGGTCTCAAGGTTTGGAGAGTCTTGGAAGGTGGTGATACTTGGTCTGATAAACTAGTGTCGAATAGAGTCACTCGAATTATGTCACAAGACTCTTAATATGTAGTCACAGAATTTATACTTCTATACGAATTTACATATCAGGAAAGTATCGGTTTATAATATCAACAGTTTATTTATTATATTGGGGGTACTAACTTATAATACTTCTACTCTAATTTTGAAGGTTATTACTATACAACATTGGACTCTAGGAGCTAATAAAGCTGTTTTGCTCTAAAGACAAGAAATATCACATTTATACTTTTATATTACTGTACTAATCCTACTCTTATACCAGTTCTAACTAGTTACCAAAGTGCATTTCGTGCTGAAATGCATGATCTGGCAGAAATGCAATATCTGGCTGATTTGGCAGAAATGCACAATCTGGCCGAAATACACAATCTGGCAGAAATGTACAATCTGGCAGAATCGAACTTGTCAAACCAGATGAAACAGGTAATTTCATTTACTATACTAAAGGGGCTATATCAATTCTTATTAAATATATATTTTGACTATAAATAGATGTCTACAAATGATAATCGAAATAGAATAATAATATAAAAAGAAAATTGGCGTGACTTTACACAATCACATTCTCCCATTTTTTTTTTGAGTTCCACAAGAAAAAGAGATTCGTCAGATTTTGGAGTTACAGGTATTGTTCTGTAGTCTTCTCCTGTTCATCTTTTCAACACCAATTCTGTTTTGATAACGGTATCCACCTTGTGGATATCTCTATAGATATACTTCTGTCTCTTCTCATGAGCCTTTGCGACATATGAGGTGATACACTTTAACATCACTCTGGGGCTTTTCTTGAGTCTTATTCAGCAGGTAATGCAGACGTTTTCTTCCTTCTTTCCATTCTAGTTACTTTTATGAGTTCTGTGTCGATAATTCCACTGGCTTTTGCAGATAGGACCGCACAACTCACTCTATCCCATCCTTGTATTCGTTACTACAGGCACAGTTGAATTATCAAGTTCTTTTTTTACAGGTAGGGGCCCACAACTCGCCCTTTCCAACCTCATTCTATTGTTAGTTCTAGTAAATTCTTTAGTTCGTAGATTATACTTTTTCCTTCGTACTGTGTTTTCTTTGTAAGGCTTCGATTTGCCTTAATATTTGGTTGGACTTTTTCAGGTACATCCTCTTTCTATAGATAGGGCCCCACCATTCGCCCTACCTCATTCTAATCTTCCTTATTCCATTGTTAGGTCTGTTTTCGATTTTTACAGGAGGTCACAGGACAAGAACAATCGGGTTGCCGATTGGGCTTCATGTAATTTCTAGGATGATCCCATAGTTGGCAGAGTACAGGAATTAATTTACGGAGTATGTAATTGTTCGCCAAATGAAATAATTGATGATCAATTCTGGGATCTATATAAATACAACTATTTTTGCCAATTACTAAGCCTTCTGCCCCTTTTACTTTACTGCTAGTTGATTTTTTTGATATCCTGTTGTGAGACTTAAGTTTCTTTGCCTATCAATTGTCTTTTTTTTTTTTTGTAGAACAGAGTTACTTTTTCTGTTGTTGTTTTGGTTTCACTTCTCTTGACTCTTCTAATCTCTTTTTCTAATTTTTGCTTTCGGCTAGGATTCATCAAAATACTGACAACCCAGGAAGTCGTATTAGGAGTTTTGCGAAACTGTGAGTAGGTTGCCTTTCTTCGCAAGATGGTAAGGTCTAATTTCGGTCGACCATGTAATTTTCTCTTATCAATGTATTTGTTAAAGAGTCTTGTTCATTTTATTGTTAGAACTGCTTATCAGAGGTTTTTTTTACTAATATTTAATATATACATGATTCTTCTAGAATTGGATGCCCTAGCAGATATTTCCACTAGGATAGAATATTTGTAAGTTTGATTATTGGGCTGATAAGCATCGAGAGGTCTTCTTTTCAATAATTTTATTTGTGCTTCTATAATTAAATACTTCTAATTCAATCTTCTTTTTCTTCTTTTTAGGGTATATTCAGAGCATGTTTAGTTTGGGGGTTTTATTTTCAGGTTTACTAATTTTAGTCTTGCTACCCATATTTGGATTAGAACAGCTCGCATCTTTAGGTTCATTGGATCGGTTAGATATGGTACTTTTTCTTTCTTGGTAGTTTTTTTTTGTGCTTAATTATATGCTTGAATCTGTCCCTTCTCTTGCTCCAGGTTTTACAGGCTTTCTCAAGACCTTTTGCTAAATTCTGATTCCATTCTAATGCCTCACTTTCTATTTCATTTCAGTAATCGTAATCAATATTCAGCGCTTCTTTGACTTTGGCAAGTCGAGATTCAATAAGTTTTATTATTGTGCTTGTAGTTTTTTGACACTTGCTAACCTGTTTTGTTCAACTTTCGCAGGCTTGCTATAATGCTATACCATTTTAGAGTCTTTCTGTTCTATTAATTCTCTTCTCTTTGTTACTTTCTTCCTTGCTTTCAACCAATGTCTCTAGATCATTTTCATTTAGGTCTTCATTATTAACAATTCCTTCCAGTTTTGGAGGTATGCTTTTTGACTTTCTTTCATCCTTCTGATCTGAATTGTGTTTATTGTTGTCAGTTCTGGTTTCCTTTTTTTTATCATTTTTAACTTCATTTTTATTTTTGCACCAAGGTCCAAAGGCGCATACTTTATTATCAGTTTCAATCTTTGCTGATTGTTAATAATATATTAATGTTTTGTTTCTATCTTTCTTAGGTTTATTTAATTTTGAATGAGCTGGTATAATTTCTTTCTTTTCTTTTGGTTCTTCTAGAACAAGATATGCGCCACATACTTCAGTCACTGGGTCCTTCTTATATCGGGGCTTTGGTAAAGAGACTTTCACTATAGAGGTTATTGGAGGTCAAATTTTTCTGGTTGAGGTTGCATGAATATACGGCGATAAGTATACAATCGGCACTTCTTCAGTACTTTTATAGTCAGTAAGGTCTTCTAATATTTCAAGAACTAATTTCAGAGCCTGAAGAAGTTGCGTATCATCAATATAATCATTTTCAAAGATTTTATTTACGATCTCTTGGAATTCAGTCACTTGGCTATTAGTCAGAGCTTCAGATAAGGCAGCACATAGTTCTTCTAGCTCTTTCACTTCTGGGCATCAACCAACTATATGTTTCTTTTTTTTTGTAATAGGTGCACTATCTTTCTTTTCAGAGGTTCCTTCAGGCTACTGGTGGTCTTGTCTCCTTTGCTTGATATTGAGCACCTTTATTCAAGTATGGGTATCTTGTAGCCGATTCTGGTATGAAGTGATAATAGTACTGGTCCATTTTGGTGTATTCAACTCTCAGTTTTCGGGTTCGTGAAGTTCTATTTTATAGTCATCACCAATTGAGAAGGAGAAAATACTATTCTACTTCTAACTATAATTACAATATACTAATAGCATTAACTAAATCAACTCAACCCGATACTCAAGACTTCTAAACCTTGAATCAGCAGGCAAAAAGAGGCGTGAAAGATTTGGTCTGAGTCTCAAGATTCGGAGAGTCTTGGAAGGCGGGAATACTTGGTCCGATTAACTAGAGTCGAATAAAGTCTCTTGATTATATCACAAGACTCTTAATATGGTATTACAGGATTTATACTTCAATACAAATTTACATATCGAGAAAGTTTCGGTTTATAATATCAACAGTTTATTTATTATATAGGGGTACCAACTTATAACACTTCTACTCTCATTTCAAAGGTTATTACTATACAACATTGGACTCTAGGAGCTAACAAAGCTGTCTTGCTCTAAAGACAAGAGATATCATATTTATACTTTTAATTACTGTACTAATCCTACTCTTATACCAGTTCTAACTAGTTATCAAAGTGCATTTTATGCTGAAATGCACAATCTGGCAGAAATGCAATATTTGGTTGATCTGGCAGAAATGTACAATTTGGCCGAAATGCACAATTTGGCAAAAATGTACGATCTGGCAGAATTGAACTTGTCAAACCAGATGAAACAGGTAATTTCTTTACTATACTAAGGGGGCGATATCAATTCTTACAAAATATATATTTTGACCATAAATAGATGTCTACAAATGACAATCAGAATAGTATAATAATATAAAAAGAAAATCAGCATAACTTTACATCTTCACAACGTACCAAGGCCCATAACAAATAAGTAAATCAAGACCACTTATTAACTACCAGGACTCTATACTAAAAAGTGAAAACTCTAGGCTCTAGTATATAACTACCTAAACGACAAGTCCAATGTTCAAAAAAAAGTTCTGTATCAAGAAAGCCCTGACGAGGTTCGACGAAATGAAGAAATCAGTATATATAGAAAAAATATATATATATTATATATAGCCTTTAAAATCAAAAGAAACATATCTAGCCCTATGTTAAAACATGTGAAAGACAAGTCCTCAAATTATGAAGCAGACCCAGACTATTCTGAAAACATACCAAGAGCATTGAACAAATAAAGATTTACCAAAGTACCTCAACTACCAGGACCCTTGATGTAAAGACACCAAAAAATTGGACAACTACCTTGCAAAAAGACCCAACAAAAGTAAGCTCTATGAATACCAAGATCTAAGACCCACAAGAATGCCGACAATCAAGCAAAATCTAGAAGAACAAATGAGCTACTTGGATGAAAAACATAGAAAAAAATAGCCAAGAACTACCAGAAGTCACAAATACTTGAAACAACCCTTATCTCTATAAATAGACCCACCAATAACAAAGTTCAAAGTCTACTAGAATGTCCAAATAGCAAGAAAGCGTTAATGTCGAAGAATGATAATGCCAAAGACAAAGACCATTAAATCCACAAAGAACCCAATACCAACTACTATAATAAAATCTATATACTTCAAGAATGTCAACTCCAAGACTAAACTATGACTCCAAGAATGACAACGGTTATAAAATCAGTGCTATAGAAGGAAATGTGTTAATATGTGTTAACTGGAAAATTTGTAATTTTAATAGTAAACAGTGTAACATAATAACTATAATCAACAGAATATGTACTGTACAATAAGTTATAACCAATTTAAGGACCAAAACTATGAAAATCTACATGTATTAATGGTTACTGAGCTACTTATTTCGGAACTATACAAAGCATTCAACGAACATTAAGAGTAGAGTACAACGATCTATATTTTAATAGTAATCACATTACTAATTTTTTTTACAATAACATTTAATTAAAATCAGGTGATAATTATATGAGGATTTAAAATAGCTCTTTTTTGCAATTTTTTGAAAATTGGTTTTCATTAAATTTATATAAATTTTAACATGATTGATATTTTTCAATTATAAAAGTTGATTTGCATAATAAAAAATCAAAATTATTGTAAAAGAAAAATTATATGAGGCCGTGCAAGACCAATACATCACAAGATTATCCGACAGTCACCTGCTAAATTTGACTAATCAAAATCGTGAAATTTAATTAATCCTGGATCAGTCTGAAAATCAAAACAAATAATTAAACATTATCTTAAAATAAATTATATGTAAAAAGGGGCTTTTTAATATATAACACCCTATATGTTATTGTGTGTTATTTATCTTGTACTATCTAGAAAAATCTCAATTATCCTAAAAAAATTGATGATATATACAAGTAAATTTTTTTAATATAATTTGTGGCTTTAAAGTTTCACTACCATAAATAGAAGGGTTTGACCTATATGCTACAAAATTTTGGCCAAAATTGATGTGTTTTCAAAAATCTTTATCAATAGCATATTTTTGCTCCTATATAAAAATTTTTTTGTATGACAATCATATATGAAAATGATTAATATTGTACTCTACTCTTAAACAATTTATCAGAAAAGACAACAATTGACAAAGACTTTAACAAATTCAATACTTTACACTTAAAATTTTATATACAGAAAATATAAACTTTGTTAATTATTTTGAAATAGGACCCCAGACATTTTTGATATATGTCATATTTTTTTTTTTAGCAAATTGATTTAAATTTGATCTAAGGTCCAAATTTAAATTTTAGCAAATTGAAGTTAATTTTAAAAAGGGTCATAAATGAATATTTTGGCGAATTTTTAAGCTTTTACACATGTTATATTTTATTTTTAGCAATTTACCCACATTTTGCAAAAATTATTATAACAAGTTAAGTTGTGCTATGATGATCGATCCAGATAAAACAAGTTATTAATGGCTATACGGAGCAAACTTATAATCAATTATAATTTAAAATAAGAAAAAGTAGTTGTAGCATATAATCAGGCTTTAGTATTAATAGCAACTTGCATATATATTACAATCATTGATCGTGATTGTATGTTGATAAACAAATAATTATGTAATGCAATTGCGCGGGGTTATCATTAAGCAAATTAGTTAGTAATTCATATAATAATTATAGTAATTATTATGTAGTTAGTATCTTCTCTGAAATTTTCAAAAAATATAAAATTAAATATACTAGAATAATGTATTTTAATATACCGAATAAGTTTTTTAAAGCACAAAGTTAGAATCAATTTGTAAAATTTTGAAATTATAATATTTTTAAAAATTTTTTTATTTGAATCTATAGATTTGTAAAATTAAAATAAAAAATTTTTATCAAATTTGGTCAAGAACTCATGGAGATATCTTTGATGAAAGTTCTTGTAAACAATTTCAATGCAGTTTCTTTGTAATATGTTTTTTTGCTTTTTCAAAATAACCTACTGTTCGGAGATGATTTACAAAAAATTTACTATGCTAACTAAAAAAAATTTTATAACAAGACTTTTAGCACATAACAATAACTAATAGAATCTCAAATTTTATGAAAAAAATATTAAAACTCGTGAATATATAATATTTTTGTAAATTTGGATGCATACGTTTGTACAAGATTTCCCTAAACTTCAAATGCTTCAAGAAGCACTTTCTCAAAATGAAACCTCCAAAATATCTCTTATTAAGTTGATAGAATAGGTATTCGAGAGTCTTCAATTAAAATTTCATCAAAAACAGATTAATATTGACAAAGTTATGATAATTTTTCAATTTGCTTCCAGATTCAGGATTTCTAAAATTTTCAATTTTGATGAAAACAGAAAAATCATCATCACAGGCTAGATTTTTACAAGTTCAAATGAAACAAATTACTGCGCACTAATATAATCAATAGAGAATAGGCTAAAATTTTGCTTTCTAAAATTTCAAGTTATTTGGTTAAATATTTATTCCATAATAGCTTTTTTTCATTTGGCGCAGCTTCTTTATAATATACTTTATGGAAATAAAAGAAACTTTCATCAAAGATATCTCTACAAGTTCTTGACCAAATTTGATGAAAATTTTTTTATTTGAATTTTATGAATCCATAGAATTCAAATAAAAAATTTTCATCGAATTTGATCAGGTGGTTGCAAAGATATCTTTGACCAAAGTTTTAGAGAATTTCAAAACGCATATCATATGATAGATATATTTAAATTTGTTGACAAAACTTTGATCAAGGATATCTCTGCAACCACCTGATCAAATTTGAT
>QKWP01001138.1:15258-61220 GCA_003550325.1 Gigaspora rosea | reverse complement strand
CTTGTATTAGAAGTGAAAATTTTTTTTATAGACGAGAACATATAAAATTTGAGAAAACCTAAAGAAAAAATTCTATAGTAAAAGTTCCAAAACAAAAACTTTAACCTTTTATTATACCAAAGTATTTTAATAATTTTAAAAAAATTTCATAATAAAGTTGATAAAACAGAACTAATATTATATTTTTTACTTAGAAAGTATATAGCTAAAATTAATATTTAAGGTTTTATTTAAAAAATTTAAAATTTTAAAATTTTCTCAGGCAAATATGCCTGCATAACAAATTAAGGGATAGAATTCAAATAAAAAAATTTTCATCAAATTTGATTAGGTGGTTGCTAAGATACCTTCACTCAAAGTTTTAGAAAACTTTGGCACAGCTTGTTTTTGATAGAAGTTTTGATTTTTTCTAAACTTGAGCGAAGGTATCTTAGCAACCACCTGATCAAATTCAGTGAAATTATTTTATTTGAATTCTATAGATCCATAAAATTCAAATAAAAAAATTTGCTCTATATTTTTTTTTATCTAATACTAGACGTTATAATTAAGTTTCTAGTAAATTACTATAAAATTTATATGTAATAATCCAACTTTTAGCAAATTTACTTGAATTTAGGGGTAGCAAAAATGTCTAAATTCATGCAGATTAGTTATGACCAATATGAGAGATGTCTAGGGTTCTTTTGAAATTCTTTATCACATATTCTTTTGTTTTAGTTTTACAAAGTTATTAGATTTAGAGACTCATGGAATTCATTTTTAAAGGGAGAGAAATGTTATAGAATAGTTAGTTAATTTTGTTAAAAATTGATTGAAAAATTAGAAATTAATAAGAAAATATTGAAATAACTGTATTTGGTAATTGTATTATACAAAATGATGCACATTGATGCATAGCGATGCATAGTAATGCATAACAATGCATAGTGATGCATAGTAATGCATAGTGATGCATAGCAGTGCATAATGACACATAGCGACACATAGCTCAATAGATTTATAAACCATCTTTATTTTCCTTAGTTTTAGAAAATCTAGATTTTGTATATTATATTTATTTTTATATTTATTACCCTTATCTATTATTATTAATAAACTCTTGGGATTTCTAAAGAACAGACACCTTGGAATAGCCCTTTTGTTAAATTATTAAACTGTCTATTATCTATTGCTATATCTTACCGAACAGCTATAGAGAAGTGTGTAGTTTACAGATATAAAGGAAACTATACTTTCCTCTTGTATACCGCTTTATGCCCATAGGAAAGGAATCCCAGGAGCCATGTAATTATTAATTTATCAAAATTAAAGAAGGCTTCTGGTACTGTAACACCAATTAAAATCAATATATATCAATAATTGATTATAATTATTTAGTGTTAGTAATTAATTAATAACCCTTCAAACGATTATAATTGATTAAAATTAATCGATTATAATCAATTAGTCTGATTATTATTATTATATATTACTTTAAAAATTTTGCAATAATCACACTTTCAATTTAGTGTATTTTACCAGGTAGGTACTTTGTGTTTTCAAATTGGTATACCTGAGATCTCCTACTAGTGTACTTTTGGGAGTCATATCTTAAACTATGTAGCTGCCTCTACTATATTGGGTAAATATCTCAAACCTGTATGCAACCACAACTAGACAGGTTCCTGCATTTTTGGGGCCCAGAATTTAATATTTTGAATTCAAAAATATGCAAATAACTGTACTTCTCTCTATAGTGATAAGGTATTGTACATGTTTTGCAAATGCTTCCAGTACTAAATATAGTTAAATAGCATTATAAGGTTCAGGAGAACTCTATTAACACTACATGCACTTGTACTAACTATACCCATATTGGTAGTTCTAGCCTCTCTTAATATCAGAAAACTCCCATATGGGTACACCCAGAGCCCATTGGGTCTTAAAAGTAAATGCTTCCATGCTTTTACTTCTCACTAGCTAGTGAGTTCCATCTGCTTTTACAGGTTTATTCTAATCCCTAGTACTCCCATCCAACCTTTTTTTTAAACCTTATACTAATCTCTTTCAGACTACCAAACTAGTTGAGCTGAATAGGTGGTATATCTAGGCTTTTGGTACCATAGTGGTTTTCTTTTCTTTGGTTTTTAATTCTATAGTATAGACTCTTTTTCTCTTGTGCAATAATTCTGGTAGCTAGTTTGGTATCCCTTTTGTCATAGGGTCTTTTTTCATTTAGTTCTTTAGTTTTTAGTTCAAAGTTCTAGTTTTTTATAGTACTGTTGAAAAATCTTCTTTACCTTGCTCAAGACTTGCCAAATGGGTTCAATTGTTTTTGTCATTTGGTTTGTCTATGTAGTTACACAAATTTGTTAGTGCCCTTATTCAAGATAGTAATACTGCTAATTGATAAACAGTTAATAATACAGTCCTATTTTTTAATTCATCTTTAGTAAGATTTGAACTTTAGACCTGTCGCTTGGGAGTATGACAACCAAACAACTTCTCTATATTATCATACTCCTTTTAAACAAGTTTACTTAAGTGCTAATAATCAATTTATATAGTAGAATTTAGACTTTACTATAAACAACTATTGGTGGTTAACCAAAAATTGATTATATTTGAAATTAAGCTACCTGAATTTTTTGTATTCAAAATTATTCAAAAAGATAGCTTATTTCAGAAACATATTACCAAAGTGCTTGTTTCAATAAAACAATTCTAATGAGACTACAATTATCCAAATCTAGTCACAGAACCCAAAAAGATCACTAAAGATTTTTATTTAGATATTTAAATCTAAATACATAAAATAATACAATTTCTTAATTTCAGGAGATTATAATTAGATTTTAATAATTTGGGCTCATTAGAATTATCTTATTGAGATAAACATTTTGGTATTTGTTTCATTCAAATCAGATTATTAAAACAAAAGTTATTTGCTATTAAACCTTTAAGAAGCTTTAATAGATAACTTAAAATATATTAGTCACAGAACATATTATGCTATGTAATAAATTATAATAAAAATTATAATAAAAACATATAAATTTACTATAAACTTTAAACCTCACATTATTTTCAATTTACATATTAACTTTTTTTTCAAATTCTGGGTTAAGTATATCAAAAGTAGTAGATTAAGGTTACTTAGAACACTTTTTTAAAATTTTTGCAAAAATTAACAGTTTTGCCAGTAAAATTTTATGAACAAAAAAGATTTGCTAATTTTTGAAAATTCTTTTATATGCAAAATTTTATGCTGAACAACTTTACTTAGGCGAATAAAGTAGGTTACTTTGTAAGAAAAATAGGTTATCTATGTACTAAAGTTAAAATTTTTGGAGTTTCAATATAAAATACCTTTTTTTATTAAAATAATCTACTTAGGGTGCTTAAACAAAGTTTGTTTAGCTTGTGTTTAAAGTCATAATGCATTTTCTTAGCTATTTACTAGACAAAAAATAGGGTTAAGTTGAAAAAAAATTTTTTTAGAAAAAATTTTTTTTAATTTCAACTCTATTTTCATCTAGTAAATGGCCAAGAAAATGTATTTAAATTTTAAATACAAGTAAAATTGCATGCTGGACAACTTTGCTTAAGCGCCCAAAGTAGGTTATCTTTATAAAAAAGTTATTTTATATTGAAACCCCAAAAATTTAAACTTTAGTACATAGGTAACCTATTTTTCTTACAAGGTAACCTACTTTCATCACCTAAATAAAGTTGTTTAGTATAAAATTTTGCATATAATATTATTTTCAAAATTAGCAAATCATTTTTTCATAAAATTTTACTGGCAAAATCGTTAATTTTTGCAAAATATTAAAAAAGTGTTCTAAGTACTATTTTCAATATGCTTAACTCCAGAATTTGAAACAAAGTTAATATATAAGTTGAAATAATGTGAGGCTTGAAGTTTATAGTAAGTTTATATATTTTTATTATAATTTTTGTTAAAAACTAACACTCATATATCAACAGGTGTGACATGTCCTATAACTGATATATAAATATGAATATTGGCCAATCAGATTTTATAATCTAAGAAAATAGTGACTATAGTAAAAGTTTATTATTAATAAAATTGTTAAAAAAGAAAATTTTTATAATAATAGTAATTATAAGTAATTTGTGACTATAATGAGATTTTTACTATATTTTAAGTCTGTTATACAATATTGGATGCTTAAATAGATGTGTGACTATCCCTTAAACCATAAATTTTAGTGGGCAAATTTGCCCGCTAAAAATAGTAAAAAAATTTTTACTATTGTAAAAAATTCTTTATAGAAATTTTTCACGCAAATTGATCAGAGTAACTCCCAAAGCGTCAGTGCACGTGATGTGAACCGTAGCCTTTATGTATCGCATTACCATGTGACCTGAGTAAGGTTACAGATTTGCATTACACGATATATATCGCTTCGAAACTATGAAATTATGCCATGTGACTCAAATGTTGTGTTACCATGGCCAATTAGACCCCCACATACCTAGTCGAAATGAATTTAACTAATATGATTTGCATATTTATTAACTAAAAATAAACTTACATTATTAAATATTCACGAAGTCAATTAGAACTAACTTTGGGCATTCTTATGTACCTCAATTTGGAAATTTTTGGTGTGCAAAAAAAAATAATAATACTAATAAATAAAAAAAAATTGAAATAAGTGCACATTTCCTACATATCGTTATAATTAATTTGCAAAAAATCACGCATTTGCAAAATATCATTACAATTGTTAATTACTTTACACGGTTAAAGTTATATTAATTAAAATATTAATCATCATGGTAGAAAAAAATTCATATGATCATTTTATGAGGTCATAATAAATTATAATTAGGTAATAAAATATTTAAAGGAACATTTTATTTTTCAGTATAACCCAGTAAAACAATTTCAATTGTTATTGCAATACAAGGGTACGTTACATGCAATACACCAAACCTGACTTTGGTGGGGGTTTTACAATCCATGCTAATTTTTTTTTGCTTGCTAGCCAGACGCACCATAGGCATGCTTCACGTTTTTCCTTCCATTCTGCCAAGTGATTTCTAGCATTAACCGTTGATTTGAAAGTTCAAATTTTTTTGTAACTTTTGGCCGCTTCACTTTTGAAACTTTTGTCTCTTTTTTCACCCTCAATTGAACCTCACCAGTGTTACTTGCAAATTCGATAAGGCCCCAAATCAGCTCATGCCAGAATTCCTTATGTCCCTGTTTAGATCCTAAAGTTTGAGCGATTAGATATGAATTTACAATTGCTGTATCTAGCAACCAAAAACAAAGGTCATCCAGTTTCGACACGTTGTTTGTTGCGTATTGTAATAGGATCGTAGTTGATCAGCTACGTCCACGCTATTCATATTGTTGTTGTAATTATTGATTATTTTGGGTATTTTCAATAATTTTTTGATTGAGATCCGAATACTGCACGAACTTTTGCCACATTCATACTTGTTTCCCTCGGTCGCTGCCTTATTCATTTGATTTCCCATTCTTCACCAACAAGATTATGGATCGTTGACAGCATTGTTACCAGCTCGTTGTCCTGCCAAAAGACAGCTAGTACGCTATTTACTATGACTCCAGAGCAAATACTCCAATCCAGTTTGACATTTTTATCGACCTTCAGTTCTTTTGGAAACCCTGAGACCATTTTACGAACTGTTTCACAAGCTCCAACACAAATTTGCTGGAGATTTTGAAAAAGAGGTATGCTACTAAATAATTATCCATGTATATGTAGTATGGAACTTGAAAATATAGAAGTTGTTTAACAAGATGGAGGACTAAACACCCAATTTGACTCAGACCACTCACTTTTACTAGTTGTTTGGAGATACATGTGATGTTGGCAAGAAAGTGTAGGTGTATCCTGATTCACATAAGGAGAAAACTTTGAAACCCTCTAGTATGGGCTTGTTCTTCATTCGTACTGTATGGATGCTTCAACTGGAAAACTGAACCATTATTTCATCCACCGATACATTCGAAGCTGGTGCATAATATCGTTTTGAAGCATCACAGATGCATGAATGCAATGGCTCCACTTTTTCGAAATAGTTTGTAATTATTGAGGAAGGGGGAGAAACGTGCAGGAACCTTTTTATCTGTTCAAAGCATGGCACAGACATTTTTGTTGAAATATAGTGGATTGGGAGTTTTTGATTCTCATTCCAGCACTAGTTGAGAGAAGGCACTTTAAAAAGTCCATGGTAGATTATGAGAGCTATCCAAATAACAAGCTCTTTACGGTTACATCCTGCCAACCCCTACCAGAAACACCGGCATCCTTTGATGATGCATACAAATTCGTATTGACAACTATTGTGTCTAACATCATGCTTGTAAAAAAAAGGAAAAAAAATCTACCACTTTGGAGACATCGATATCAAAGCGTGGTGGTAACCTAACATTTGCCCTATGCAATGGACTTAAATGAACAAACGGTTCAAAGTTAGAAGGTAGTGGTAGGAGTTTTTTTTGTGCAGTCTCTGCTGATTTATGTTTTTTTGTATAGGCACTTTCAGTATCTGTTTCTGTTGCATTCTGGTTATCATCGGACTCTGGGTTATGGTTATCATTTAAAGAATGCTGGTGAAATGTCAAAATTAGTACGAATTCTTCTTCTCCTTCTTCGTTAGCATATTCCTCTACACTTTCAATAGGAGACAAAAATGACGAATTCAAAGATGAAGATGATGAACTTGAAAATGCAAAGTCCGAAGACAATACATTGGCTCTATGTTTAGAAGATTTAGAAGATATTACTGTGAGAATTTTTTTTCATGATTTTGATGTCAATAAATCAAGTTATTTATTAACTATCTTTAAATTAGCATTACATCATGCATGCAGAAGATGCCGTGAAAGGAAATTTATGGATGATCAATCGATGCAGTTAGTCTCATTTGAGCTTAGTAGGGGGGTGAGCCTTAGAAAAATCCGGAGTAATTATGTAAAAACAGATCAAAAAAAATTTTAGCAGGCAAATTTGCCCGCATAACGGTTTAAGGGATATTGAGTGTGACTATAGTGAGAATGACTGTATCTTGGTTATTTGTATATTGTATAATAGTAACAGGTATTGTGTATACTACTGGACTATATTATATATTCTATTGTATTATGTAGATGATTTCTATGTATATATACTTCTAAATACTGAAATAAAACAATTAACATAGATAAATATTGTCTAAAATCTTTTTATTTCTTTTTAAAACACTATTTGTTTAAATAATTTAGACTAATATTAATTCTCTTTGCAGTTATTAAGTTTTCTGCATGAGAACAGCCTTTTACTAGTTGCCATAAATGCAAAAACAAACTAGCATTTTTTTGCTAGTTTGTTTAGGAGCTGAAACTTATTATGTCTCTCATGCTACTATACAAAGGATTATACTGTATTACTATAGAATTGCTCACATAGGTGCTATATCAAAAATCACATTTTCTAAAAAATAGTATACTTGGCTTCAAAATAATATCTATGCACATTCCAAAATAGCACACACCTTATATAATATACTGTATAAAAATGAATATATTTTTATAACTTTAAGTGTACTAAATCACATGAAAAATTCTTAGCACTATCTCATCTCTCCTTTTGTTACAATGCCAACCATTTATCATCAAATTTTTATATGAATATTTGACAGATAGGCTAAATAATATAAATTAAAACTCTTACTATATGCACCAGGAAGTGTCAATTAATATGTAATAAGGTCATAAAGCATATAAATAAATATCATAAATTCAATATCGATAAGTAAAAAATTAAATAAAAATTAGAATAAGCAAATAAAAATAAATAAAAATTAAAATAATAACAGGTAATAAAAAATATATATTAAAATAGCAAATTAGCATTATTTCAGCATTGTCAAATAGAAGTTTATATGTACATTATACTAAAAGTGGGTGTTGAGAATGATGTTAAGTGTAGGCCTCCGCATAAGTCAGGATTGTTTAAACAATGATATTATGCAGGATTACAAAATTATTAATCACACTAATTAACGTACGTACATACATATATTATTAATATCTGGTTTAAATAAGCAGATTCATATATTAATTTAATATCCAAGTTCATATTTAAATAAGCAGGTATTTAATTTATAGATATTAAATTAATACCAGGTGTTTATCCTGTTTGCATACAATCACCTGATTGTTGTTCGATTGCACAACAGTGCGAAATTGTTTTTTGAAAATATAGGTGTTATTATTTTGAGGACATGGATATAAGAAAGGCATAATTTATAAAAATATTTTATTTCATTAAAGAAATCACTTTACAATCTCTCAATCGAACAACAATCAAATAACTGTATATATGAGCTGTAAACAGTGATAAATAAGCAAGTATGTATATTAATGTCTAGTTTAAATATGCAAATACATTAATATTCAATTTAAATAAGCAGGTGCAAACACAATCTAAAGCTTCCTATCATAACAATAGCTGTATAATGAGGACTACAAATTTGGTAACCGGGTTGCAAATAAGGATAAAACCGAAGAGTTAATTTAGCGGATGCTTTTCTTATAGCCAATTTAGTTAGACATTGAAAATCATTAAAGCTTTTATCATAATTATAGATAGAACGGGGCCATGATTAATTGTGTTCTTTGCGAAGTTTTTTTTGAAAGTACTATATTTGACGCGCTTACCCTATAAAAAAAGTGGTCCGGGGTGTGGTACGGGTTGTGTCTGGAATCCACGGAATGGCACGGTCGGAGTGGTACGTATAGAGCTGTTGACGGAATATCACGGTAAAAAGTGGTACGGGGGAGGTGGCACGTTATGACACGTCATACGTAATGGCACCTTCATTTCACGGAATGATACGTGTCGAAGGTGGTACGTGTTGGCTCGTTTCACGAAGAGCGAAACGATTTTTTTAAAAAAAATTGCGATATCTCATAATTTCACTAATGAAACTGCTCTGGGTGTCTTAACAAAAAAAATTCCTTGCAAAATTTTGATACATGAGCAGTGTTAGTTTGTTTATATTGTATTGATTGTTGATATAAATTTATGTAATCTACTTGTATGTATATTTTTTTTTTTTATCACACGTTAATTCACGTTAATTACCTGGCCAAATCCCGTGCCATTTGGACTAGTAAAGTGTTGCAAAACCCGAGCCATTAACGGTCCATTTTGTACGGGCATACGGTCCACCACGGGCCAAAAATCCGTGCCAATCCAAGCCTCCTACGTACCAAATACGGGTTTAATCCGTGCCACCAAAACCCGTGCCTTTACTCAGCCAACCCGTACCTTTACGGTCCATTTTTCTTATAGGGTTATTATTTGAATTCAAAATATTACCTATTTATTATTTAAGCCAATTATTATTTTTGTACAAATGCATGCAAACCAATTTTTACGCCGCATTATAAATACTACTTGGCGAATTAGAATACTTTTTATAATAAATACAAATAACAAAAAAAAAAAACGCGTAACCAATTTTTATGAATGCGTAAAAAAAATTACAATCTGTTTCTAAATTATGCCTGAAGGGTGATAGAGCGAATTTGGAGATTTTTTTTGCACTTTTATGAAGCTTATATTTCGATATGAGCCAATAAAATTTTAAATTTAATTTTAACTAATAAATGGATTTTTAATCATGCTTTTTAAAATATGTAAGACGCTTTTAAATCCTAATATTGATACTATTCATAACCTGTATGCGAAGTAAATAATTAATAAATTTGGTGATTATTAATCTACAGCATAAAAATAACTTACCACTATATGAGGTAATATAAATTTCAGCTTGTGAACCTATCTTTTCAATCGATTCTATCATAATTGAAAATGCCAATTTTGATTAAATTTTCTATTTATAAACTTTTTGCTTCACATTTATATCACGAAAAGTAAGTAAAAAATAATTTTAAATTCACCTATAAATTGAGATGTATATTTACTATTTTGATTATGTAAACTTGTTGATAATGTAGGAAAATTTTTATCAGCTTCGGAAAATGCATTTGCAATTTCACGTTGTTTTTCATTTAGTTTTTCCGGGCTTTTATCAAGAATTATTTCCCAGTCTTGCAATTTTTCATAAACTTCTTCTACAGTTGGTCTTTTTACTGGATCTTTATTCGTGCATTGATTTGCAAGTTCAATATAACAATCGGGGGTATTTGAATCAAATTCAGGCCTCAATCCATTAATTATTTCCTGGATTAGAATTTTGTTATGTAATCTATTTTTAAATGGTGGATTTCCAGTTGACATTTCTGACATAACTACTCCAAAACTATAAATATCTGAGGCTTTTGTATATGGCTCTTGTAATAACACTTCGGGTGCTAAATAGGATATTACACCATACGTAACTACATTATGTTTATCTACTTTTATAGACAATCCTAAATCAGAAATTTTTGGTTCTACACTTAATTTACCACCTGTTTTATCTGGAAGCATTATTATTTTGTCACCAACATCAAAGAAACGAGGCACAAAATCATCAGTATTAAACATAAGTATATTTCCGCTATGAAAATCTCTATGAATATAATTTTGATGAATATAACTTAAATTATCTGATATTGAACGAAGAAATTTTATTTTTTGTTTCCAGGTAAGGAATCTAAAGTTTCTTTCTAAATACTGCCGAAGATTTCCTTCATCTGCGTATTCTATAACCATCATATACTGTTTTTCTATTGGGTTATATGTTATTCCATATGTTTCTATTCCAAATCTTTCTATGCTAAATTTTCTTATCTGACATTCATAATATGCTTTGAACTTAATTAATCATATAAAAAAAACATTAGTCGAATTACGAGACGAAATAATGCACATTAATTGAGTGAATTTTTTTTACCTCTTCAAAAAAATCCATTGTCATATTTTGAGATACATGCAATGCCTTAACTGCAACGGTGCAGGATGTTTCGCGTGATGGTGTTGGATTATTGGTAATTTGACTGTAAATTCGCTTACCATCAATCCAATTCGCAGAGTAAACAGTGCCGAAACCACCCTCACCGATTTTTTTAATATTTTCAAGCCTATCAAAAGGTATCCATTCAATTATTTTATTGTGGTACTCTGACTCTTTTTGTGCTTCTCTAATAAAGTTATCAATTTCATTATTTCCACTTGTCCAATCCTGATTTATCTGAACATCGCATGAATGACAAAATTGAAACCCGGTGTTATATTGCTTACAATTTGGGCAAGTACCAAATTTTATACGAGCTGTTTTACATTTTCTATGCAACTTAATTTCTAAAGCACTATTTAAGTCTGCGATTGATTCTTTGTATTTTCCCATTAATTGATAAGTCAATCCACGATCAACTAATGCTCTCACATTATTAGGATTTATTTCTAATGATTTATTTAAATCTACGAGTGATTCTTCATAATTGTTCAACTCCTGGTAAGTTCTTCCACGATTATTCCATGTTTCTGCAATATTTGGATCTATCTCTAATGATATATTAAATTCAGCAAGTGATTCTTCATATCTGTTTGTCACTTGATAAATTAATCCACGATTATTCAATGCAGTTGAATCATTTGGGTTGATTTTTAGTATTCTATTTAATTCTGAAAGTGATTCCTCAATTCTACCCATCATTCGGTAAGTTTCTCCGCGTTGTATCAATAAATTTACATTATTTGAATCGCTTTCTAATGATTTGTTTAAATCTGCTAGCGACTCTTCGTATCTACCCATGATGCGATATGCTGATCCACGATTAATCAATGTTTCCGCAAAATTTGCCTTAATTTCTAATGACTTGTCAAAATCAGCAAGTGATTCTTCATATTTGCCTATTTCTAGATATAATAACCCACGATTATTTAATGCTTCTGGATTATTTGGATCGAGTTCTAACAATCTGTTACATTCTGCAAGTGAATCTTCATTTCTACCCATCTTTCGGTAGGTCTCTACGCGTGAGATCATCGTCAACTCATTATTTGGTTCGATTTCTAATGATTTGTTTAAATCCGTAAGTGATTCTTCATATCTACCCATCACTTGATTAATTATCCCGCGATTATACAAAGCATTTGCACTTTTTGGTTCGATTTCTAATGATTTATTTAAATCAATTAGTGCTTTTTCGTGTTTTCCCATATCATTATAACACAATGCACGATTATTTAACGCTGTTTCATAACATGGTTCGATTTCCAATGATTTGTTTAAATCCGCAAGTGCATCATCGTATCTACCCATCACTCGATAAACTTCTCCACGATTATTCAACGCCTTTACATGATTTGGATCTATAGATAATACCTTATTTAAATCTGCAAGCGATTCTTCATATCTGCCCATTTGTAAATAACATAATCCACGATTATATAACGCTATTTTATCATTTGAATAAATTGCTAGCAATTTATTGAATTCTATGAGTGATTTCTCGTATTCACCTATCATTTGATAAACTTCACCACAATTATTTAATGCGTTTGCATTGGTTGGTTCTATATTTAATAATTTATTTAAATCTGCAAGTGATTCTTCATACTTGCCCATTTCTTTATATGTTAATCCACGATTATTTAATGTTAATGCGTTTGCATTGGTTGGTTCTATATTTAATAATTTATTTAAATCTGCAAGTGATTCTTCATACTTGCCCATTTCTTTATATGTTAATCCACGATTATTTAATGCACTTGCATCGTTTGGTTCTATGTTTAATGATTTATTTAAATCTGCAAGCGATTCTTCATACTTGCCCATCTCTTTATAAGTAAATCCACGATTATTTAATGCTGTTGTATCATGGGGGCTTAATTCCAATATATTATGAAAGTTTGTTAATGCCTCTTCATATCTAGCTAATTGTAGATAACATAATCCACAAATATTCAATGCATTCGTATTATCTGACTCTATTTCCAAAACTTTCTTGAAAACTAAAATTGATTTTTCATATTCTCCTATGCTAAAATAGGTAAATCCACCGTTAATTAATATATTCATATTACTTTTGATTAAATCCACGGATGACACTTCATATATGCTCATTAAATCATTAAGTTTTTTTAATGCCCTCATGTTATTTGGTTTGATTGCTAATGATTTTCTTAAATCTACAAGTGATTCTTCGTACAAGCCCATAATTCGGTAGGTTTCTCCACGATTATTCAACGCCTCTGCGTCATTTGATTCTATATTTAATAAATTATTGAAATCTGCAAGTGATTCTTCATATTTTCCCATTTGTAAATAACATAATCCACGATTATTTAACACACTTGTATTTTTTTCATTAATTTCCAGCAGCTTATTTAAATCTGCGAGTGCCTCTTTATAGCTACCCATTTCTCGATAAGTTTCCCCTCGATTACTTAATATTATTGCATTTTTTGGATCTATTTCCAATGATCTATTTAAATCTTTAAGTGATTCTTCGTATCTATCCATTTCTTGATAAACTATTGCACGATTATTCAATGCCATTACATTTTTCGGATCTATTTCTAATGTTCTATTTAAATCTGCAAGTGATTCTTCATACTTGCCCATCATTTTGTATGTAAATCCACGATTATTTAATACTGTTGTATCATGAGGAATTAATTCCAATATATTATGAAAGTTTGTTAGTGCCTCTTCATATCTAGCTAATTTTAGATTGCATAATCCACAAATATTCAATGCATCCGCATCATCTGTCTTTGTTTCCAAAACTTTTTTGAAAATTAAAATTGATTTTTCATATTCTCCTATGCTAAAATAGGTCAATCCACCTTTAATTAATATATTTATATTACTTTTGATTAAATCCACGGATGACACTTCGGATATGCTCATTAAATCATTAAGATTATTTAATGCCCTCGCATTATTTGGTTCGATTGCTAATGATTTTCTTAAATCTGCAAGTGATTCTTCGTACAAGCCCATAATTCGATAGGTTTCTCCACGATTACTCAACGCCTCTGCGTCATTTGACTCTATATTTAATAAATTATTAAAATCTGCAAGTGATTCTTCATATTTTCCCAGTTGTAAATAACATAATCCACGATTATTTAACGCTATTGTATTATTTTCATTAATTTCCAGCAGTTTATTTAAATCTGCGAGTGCATCTTTATAGCTACCCATTTTTCGATAAGTTTCTCCTCGATTACTTAATATTATTGCATTTTTTGGATCTAATTCCAATGACTTATTTAAATCTTTAAGTGATTCTTCGTACTTATCCATTTCTTGATAAACTAATGCACGATTATTCAATGCCATTACATTTTTCGGATCTAATTCTAATGATCTATTTAAATCAATAAGTGAGTCTTCATACATGCCTATAATTCGATAGGTTTCTCCACGATTATTTAATGCTGTTACATCATTTGGATTTATATTTAATGAATCATTTAAATCTACAAGTGATTCTTCATATCTGCACATTTGCATATAAGTTAGTGCACGATTATTCAATGCCATTTCATCTTTTGGATTTAATTCTAATAATTTATTTAAATCTGTAAGTGATTCTTCATATCTACTCATTTCTCGATAAATTATTGCACGATTACTTAACCCCATTACATCATTATGATTCAATTCAATTAACTTGTTTAAGTTAGATAGTGACTCTTCATATCTATCTATTTATAATAAAATAATTCGTGATTAAAATACTGCACGATTTTGTTAATTTATTAATGTGTTCATGTTAACAAATAATTATTTATTACCTATTAGCAAATTCGATAATCCATGATCATTAAAGATCATTGAATTATTTGGTTCGATTAACAATTTATTTAATTCATTATTCAATATTATACCATTATCTAATATATTTGGTTCCGTGGGTGATTCATCCTGACGTGTAATTTCTTCGTTATTTTTTAATATTATTTCATTATTTTGGCCGAATTCTATTGTTTCATTCAAATTTGAGAGTGACTCGTTATATCGAATAATTTCCTGAAAATTCAAATTCGTTGTATTGAGTTCGATTTCTAGCGACTTGTTGGAATCTGCAAATGCATCTTCATATTCTTTTACTTTTTGATGAATAGGTCTACGGATATTTAGAGCAATTAAACGATTTTGTTCAATGTATTTGTCTAGATTTGCTAATGGCAACGTAAAATTTTGTTTTATTTCTATTGAATTATCCAAATCTGTAAAATATTCATTATCCTTATCTATTCGGGAATTATATAATTCACAATTATTTAATGTCATTGCATTGCTTGGTTCGATTTCCAATGATTTGTTCAAACCTGCAGGCGATCCATCATGTATATTAATCATTTGAAAAATCTTTTCTCGATGATTCAAAATTACTTCATTATCTGGTTCTAGTTCTAATAATTTATTGAAATCAAAAAGCGATTTATCATATTCACCCATTGCTAGTTAAGTTATTCCGCGACTATTTAATGCTGAAATATTATTTGGATCAATTTCTAGTGATATGTTTAAGTCTGCAATTGCTTCTTCGTATTTACCCATCATTAAATAAGCTTTTCCACGCGAATTTAATATCATTTCATTATTTGGATCGATTTCTAATAAATTATTTAAATCCTCAATGGACTCATTATATCTATTCATCATTAGATAAACATCTGCCCGATTGTTTAATATTTCTGCATTATCTGGTTCAAGTTCTAATGATCTGTTTAAGTCCACAAGTGACTCTTCAAATCTACCCATATCGGAATAACATAAACCACGATTATTTAATGCAGTTACATTATCTAAATCAATCTCTAATGATTTGTTCAAATCTACAAGTGCTTCTTCGTATCTTCCCATCTTTCTATTAATATCTCCACGACAACCTAAAGTCTCTGGACAATTTTGCTCTATCTCTAATGACATATTGAAATCTGCAAGTGATTCTTCATATTTGCCGATGTCTAAATAACACAATCCACGATTATGTAATGCATTTTCATTATTTGGATAAATTTCTTATAACATATTAAAATCTGCTAATGCGTCTTCATAGCTGCACATCATTCTATAAGTATTTCCTCGATTACACAATGCTTCTTGATCATCTGGTTTGATTTCTAATGACTTATTTAAGTCTACAAGTGATTCTTCATATCTACCCATTATTAAGTAAATTTCTCCGCGAAGATTTAAAGCCTCTATATCATTTGAATTTATTTCTAATAACTTATTTAAATCATCAAGAGATTCATCATATCTTTCCATTTCAGAGTAATAGAGTCCACGATTAAATAATGCAGTTTCATTGTTAGGATAAATTTCCAATAATTTATTTAAATCTGCGAGCGCTTCTTCATATCTATTCAAGGCTTTATAAACGTGTCCCCGATTAATAAGTGCTTCTACATAAATTGGATCAATTTCTAGCGACTTAGTTAAATCTATAAGTGACGCTTCATATGTACCTAAACTTCGGTATACTTCTCCACGATTATTCAATGTTGTCGCATTATTTGGATCGATTTCTAAAGATTTATTTAAATCTGCGATAGACTTTTCGTATTGACCCATATGAAAATAAAGTGTTCCGCGACTACTCAACACAAATGCATCATCTGGGTTGATTCTTAATGAGTTATTTAAATCCGAAAGCGCTTCTTCATATCTATCTGCTTGGAAATATATTGGACGTTTTCTCAACGATGATAACATTATTATACTGTATTTTTATTGTTGTATTTTAAAGAATACCAAGAACGGAGTTTACGAATTCAGCCAAACCTTTATTTAATACAGTCGGGATATTACCAAAAATGGACACAATGGGTCTGATTTTTATGCTACCGGAATTTCTAAATTAGGGGTAGATTCGGAAATCTTCTATAAAAATATTCCAAGGTTTGTGTTCCGCTGATCTTTGGCTAGACGGAGTTTGAGATATTAGGGTAGCTACGCGACGCAGTCGCATATCACAGAGTTAGACAGTTATGGATGTAACTGTTATCTTGCTCAACTGGTTATCAATTTATTAACGTCTCGCTTGGAACAAGACACACACTGAAACAACTTTCAGGAGTATCTTTACTAGTGATTTGAACCGGTTGAGCTATAATCGGTTAACTGACCCGAACCGAATAAATTTCGGGTAACCGGTTGAGTAAATGCTTAATCGGTTGACCCGTACAACCGGTTGAGAATCGGTTGACATAGTGTTAAAAGAGCAAAGGTCCCGAAAAGTTCCGAAAGAAAATGAATGAACATAGTAGATGAGAGACAAAATTTTGAGTAAAGGTCTGAGAATTCCCGAAAGTAAACGTGAAGTAATCTTAATCGGTTGAATCGGTTGGCACCAGATATTTCGGTTCGGTTAACCGATTAAGGAAAATTTTCTCGGTTCAAATCACTAATCTTTACTATACGCCTCTCTTCTCTTTATTCGTTACAATCAAAAGACTAATTTTTGCTTTTCTATTTATATTAATTCTGCGATTACATATATTATGTAGCACTTCTCTATATTTTACTTTTTTCATTGTAATAAACTCTTAAATTCTGCTAATAAAAAATCGTCTTTGTTACGGTGATCGATGATAATTTTGGTTGACTTTATTACCAAATGAGCCGTTCGAATTTATCATATGGGCGCATTTGCAGATCACAAAGGTGATAATTCAATATTCGATAAACACATATATAAATAATCTCATGGACTGGCAAACTACCAATAAACAAGTATCCACGTGATCATGTGATGTTTACTTTGATTGACAGAATTACTAAACAAGGGGGATGGCTAAAGCCAGGTACATCACGAGATTACCCGATTTGTAAAATCGCATTTCCGCAAGACGGTTTGGATAGCCATTTTTTATATATTTCGTGTTTTTGTCTTTGCCGTCTCGCTTTGTTTTGTTCGGACTGATCCGGGTTATATATCGGGTAATTTCGTGATGTACCTGGCTTTAGCTTACCCCCTAATTTGGTAGTTTTGGCATATTTTCAAAATCTAATAATGCAGTATGTCTTATGTAGTATATTAATTTATTCAAGCATTTCTTGCTTCAATTCAGTTAGAATTGGTTTCCTTTCAATAAATGTAATAAATATATTTTAAGCCTTTGCTTCAACTTAGCAAGAGTTGGATTCAAAAATAATATTGTTTGCAAACCAATTTTATTCAATATTAAATTTTAATTTGATTAGATTTTATGAAATATTATCATTTAATTTTAAAGAATCGCCAAACCAAAATATTTCGCCCAATATGAAGTTCTAACCCAAACGGAAAAATTTTCTTGAAAATTTCATATATCAATCTTAACAATGAACATAATAGGTGTTAAAAAAAAAAAATCATAGGTGCACTTTATAATCAATATTCATATCATAATTAACAACAAATATTTTAAATCAAACATTTACTACAGGGCCTACAAATTACGGGAATCATATGATATTACTTGACAAGAACCTAAAAACAATTGTAAAGAAATATAAATTACCATGGTTTTCTTACAATAAATTTGAAAATATCAAAGTAATAGGACAGGGTAGGTATGCAACTGTATACTCAGCTAATTATTCTAAAAGTAATGAAGTTAGACTAAAAGAAATTTATGAATTCGTGATTCAAACGATAAACTTGATGAATTTATAAAAGAGGTAATGTATTTTAATTATAAATTTATAATTATATTAGTTTATATATTTAACAATCATTTCTTACTTGTTTACTTAAGTTAAAGGCATACTGTGAGATCAATAATAAGCATCCATCATTTTAAAATGTTATGGGATTTCAAGAGATAAAATCTTTAAGGATTATATTCTTGTTTTAAAATATGTGAAACGTGGTTCTTTACGTGAAAATTTAGATTCTACTATAATACAACTAGGGTGGAAAGATAAATTAACTTTACTACAATGCATTGCTTCTGATCTTCAAGCGATTCATTCTCGAGGATTAATTCACCGTGATTTGCATAGTGGTAATATTAGATAATTTAAATAGTGCATATATTGCTGTCAATATCATTCAATAAAGCAGAATCTGAGAGTGTCTATGGAATTTTACCATATATAGCACCAGAAGTTTTAGAAGGAAATTCATATACAACAGCATCAGATATCTATTTCAATGATTATGTGGGAAATTTTATATGGAAGACAAAAAACTTACAAAAGGAAGTCTGTGACAAATTTACAAACCCAAATATGCATTAATAACTTGCGACCAAATATTAAGAAAATATTAATTCAAGTTATGTGAATTTTATTAAGCTTTGTCGGAATAAAGCACCAGAAAAACGTCCTTCAACTCAAGAAGTTTGTGAAACTTTTACAAAATGGATAAATGATGAAAGTATTCTTTTAGAATTATTTGTATATGATAAAAGAATCAAGAATGAAACATACAATGATATTAATGTCTCTAATGACAGTTATAAATTTGCCACCTACGAAGAACATCAGCCAGATAAATCTGATGAAAGTTTAATCATTGACATTGATCAGGGAACACATGACTTCCGGTGACGTCCCCATAACTTACATTGATATCGTGATGGCGAACCGAGCAATTAATCGTTGTAATTTGAAATTCTTACTTTTCATTACTTTGCTAAAATCGGTCATTTTTGCGAAAGCGACAAAATATCCTTGATTTAGTGTAGATTATTAATAATCTAGGTCTCCAAGAGAAGTATTCATAACAACGCGCACTATTAAACTATTAACGAGGTCTTAGCGAGGTCTTTGACGGAATATGAAAAATTAGCAATTTTTTCATACTCTGTCAAAAAATCTCGCTAAGACCTCGCCTCGTTAATAGTGGCGTTGCCATGAAAACTTCCTCTTAAAGACCTAGATTATTAATAATTTACACTAAATCTAGGATATTTTGTAACTTTAGCAAAAATATAAGGTTTCCACAAAGTACATACTGTATATAGTCTCTATAGTTATGTACTTGGAGCTCTTATTCTTTAACCCTTTCATTCATTTTAGTTGCGTTATTCGTTTTTATACGATTTTCATTATAGAAGAAATTTTGTTGTTCAATGTGATTCTTCCTCTTATTTTTAAAGACTTTCTATTATTCTGAACAGTACATTTTTATCTTTCAAGTTTATTACTATAAAAATTTTATTTATTGCTTCCTTATTAGACGTCAATTCATATTGATTTAAAATTAATTGTCATTTTAAAATTAATGCTGATTGGAATATGACATATGCCAAATTTAACTACAACGTTATAATATATATAAAATTTTTACACGTGTATTAAATTTGATTGAATAGTGTTATTTATCAAAATTTGTTTAGTATAACACTTAACTATTGTTAATTTGCTCTCTAGTTGATATCACCTAATTATATGTAAAATCAATCAGTTATCAGGATCTTGAGTAATTAAAACAAATAACAAACCTCAATAACTCGAAATTTTATCATGAAAACTATATGCTTTGATTTCTATACAAAAATTTACATTTAATTTCATGAATTTAATTAAGAATTTTACAAATGTTCTGTTTCAATCACAAAATTATTTATTTATTTAATTATATTACGATAAATCAATAATAATAACATGATTCATCTTGATATAAATAAGGAAAATTAATAAGAAACAACTTTTTGACTTAATGAAATAAATAAATTTTTTAATAATTTATTATTCAATAATAATATTCTGGTTCGTGGATCTTTTGATCGTATATTGGAAAACCTGCGTTAGCAAAGGAAAAATAACCGTTGACTAATAGATAGAAGTCGCTATAATGCGTGTTTTAATGCATTAAAAAAAATTCCAAACCTTCTACATAACCCGTATTTTAAACAATGGGTACTCGTACATTCTAATTCTTTATTCTAATATTGCTAAAGAATTTCGTTTAATTAAGCAAGCAAACTAGTCCAATTGAAATTTTTATTAAATAATTTGACTGAGCATCAAGTAAATAAACTTGCAGGTAAAAATAAAACTTGGAAAAAAATTCAATTAAGATTCTGTTACAATCAACAACAGGTTGAAGATAAAATTTAGTGAATTTAAAATTTGTTATCACCAAACAAACTTTCAATAAAGTTACACCAGTTCGTCCAATAATTTCCGAAGGTTTTCTAAACTACATAGGTACATCTGTAAAAATCAATTTTACTAATAAATACAGTAATTTATAAATAAAATTGATTTAACTATTATCTATACTGAAAAGAATGAAAAGTTTGTAATATTTACGCTTAATAAATCTTTACCCATAACATTGATTGCAAAGTAACTTTTAAATTTATGGTTGAATATGTCAATTTCAAAGGACATAAATTGAGAAATGCCGAAGAACAATACCACCACAGGTACAAATTGGTTATAATCTATCGAATTAGTGTGAATTATTTTATTTGTAACTAAAACCAAATACTTTTATAACTTCGATTTGTAAGGCCTTACTGAAAAGTTCTTATCCATTTAAAGGTTATTAATTCTTAATGAGAGCCTGTATCCAGTGTTGGAAATTAGTGTTCTCAGAGTTCTCATGAGAACACTATTATAAATTTGTGAACAGTATAAATTTTTTACTGTTCACTATTAAAAAATTTTTTGAGAACAGTAAAATAATAATACTGTTCTCATAAATATATAATAATTAGCTATATAATTTTATGTCAAACTAAAAACTGATAAAATTCCTTATTTAATTTTTATGTTAAGGCTCAATTTGCTATAATAACTACTTATTTAATATTATATTTCATATTTGTAGTATTCTACTATTTTTTTTTTTTTTTTTTTTTTTTTTTTGAGTACATATAAGTGAGAACAATAACAATTGTTTGAGAACACTTGTAGCTATTATACTGTTCTCATGAGAACAGTGTTTGAGTCTGAGATTTCCAACACTGCCTGTATCCCTCATATAATTTAAAATTTATTAAATTAACTTTAAAGTTAGATGCATCAAGATGGTAAAATTTCCTTCCTAACAGTTTTATTAACACCCCAAAATTGGCGCATGACTACCGGGTTTGTTGCCTTTCAATAATTTGATAACACTGCTTTAGACGACCATCCAAAAAAAAAAAAATTTACCGGTAAGCAAAAAATAAAATTTTAACGAGAATTCATATACACAGTCGACCCTCCATACAATCACTCCTCTATAATCACATCATTTAAAAACCTCTCTCTATATCACATTTTTGGTTGAAATAATAATTTGCTATTAAACATATAAAAAAAATACTCCATAAAAAACGTGATGATCCTTAGATCTGTGAATTTTGGACTCCAGAGCGAGACTTCTTATATGGAGTAGCCCTGAATGATTCTTGTTTCAGTATTAATGTTAAAGTAGGATTAAAGTTAGGGTTAGGTCAGGATTAATACAAAATTGCGAGAGGACCATTTTTTATTAAAAAGTTCTTAAGAAAAAAACGGGTTGTTTTCATGATTTTATGCGACGTGCTGATCCAGGAAAACAAAATTAACCATATTTGATTGAACATTCTTTGTATCACTTTTGCAAAACCAGTGCACGCCTGAATGCAGGGGACGATAATATAAAAATATACATTGTATTACCTACGCATGTAACACAAATAAATGAGATGCTTGAGAATTATAACGAAAATGGAAAAGTTGTTAAACCCTCAAGTGCCATAAACATTGCCTATTTTGTTTTTCATTGACTAGAGTACAATTTTAAAGTGTGAATATCAAAATAGAAAGTCATTTTTAACCTTTAAAAAAAAAAAAAAAAAAAAAAAAAAAAAAAAAAAAAAAAAAAAAAAAATTCAAATTTTAACTCAGAAAACAATGGCAATCACTTTAAGAAAATTAATTGAAAAAGAAATTTCAGAACGACATCTTAATTTTATTGGGTATAATAAATTTACCAAAAGTGAAAAAATTGGAGAAGGAGGATTTGGCATTGTGAGCAAGTCCTTATGGGAAGAATGCGAGTTACCAGTTGCACTTAAATGCTTAAAGGGTGATTTAAGCCCAAACGATGAAAATGTGAATCCTCGTGATATTCGTGAATTTGTTTCAGAAGTAAGTTACTAACTAAATTAAATTTTAACATAGTATCGAAAATTACATTTTTTTGAAAAAAAATTTTAAATCTGTTAATTCGACATAAATAAAACTTTTTAATACTATCTACTGTTTTGCAATTTGAATCCTATCAGTATTTTTTCAATATTTTATCTATTATTTTGTTATTTAAGTCCTATTATTATTTTTTTAAATTAAGTTTTATGTCAAGTTAAACTTTTTAGAAAAAGTTATAGAGTTTTCGACAATACATTAATCAAATTCCATAATTAATTACTAAATTATATTTGCATGATTTAGATTAAAATCCTGCAAAAAGTTAGCTATCACTCTCATATAATTCAATTTTATGGCGTGACCAAGGACAATGATGGCTATTTTTATATAGTCATGCAACTAGCTGAAGGAGACTTACGAAATTATTTAAGATTAAATTTTTCAAAACTACAATGGACTGATAAATACCGTATTGCTAAAGAGATAACTTTAGGTCTTGCATACTTACATGCTATTGATATCGTCCATCGCGATCTTGTAAATATATATTTATTATAATTATTTTAAATACGTATGCCTAAATTTTTACATTTATATTATTATGTTTTTATTTAGCATCCTAGAAATATTTTGGTATATGAAGGCAAAATGAAGATCGCAGATTTTGGATTATCTAAGAAAATCAATGAAACTTCATTTACCTCGACCGGTAGTATCGGTCATGGGGTGCCTGTATATATGGATCCAAAATGTTTTACAGATCCTGTATATAAACGTGATAAGAAGTCCGACATCTATAGTTTAGGTGTTATTTTATGGGAAATTTCAAGTAATCGAACGCCATTTAGTGATTTATCAGAAGGTCATGCATTAGTTGCTTTGGTTGTTCAAATAAGCAATGGATCAAGAGAACAACCTGTGGAAAATACTCCAGAAAAGTACGTTGAGCTTTACACAAAGTGTTGGGATACTGACCCTAACATACGCCCGTCGATTAATTCTGTTAGATTAGAGTTAAACAAACTTTCTGGTGCGAAATTATATAATTCACTAAATCAACACCTTAGCGCTTCAAATATACAAATTAATCCTACGAATTTGCCAACGCATACTGCAACTGATTTTTCGGATGGATATATACATGTATCTCAGGCTTCAACGAATTCTGCATTTTAAAAAGTATCTCTGGATATCAAATGTGTATTAAAAAAATATTACTTGGAAAATCATTTATGTCTCAATTGTCCGTGACATAACGAATGAGACTTGGAACTATTATGTTTTTATTTTTATGTTTTTATTGGTTTATCTTTTTATAAATTTGTGCGTAGTTTTTATTTATTCTTTATCAAAGATCCCATCTTATAATGTATCTATAATAAGAGAAAAACCAATAACTGTTTGACCAACCCGCTAGCGGTTGTTGAATAGTCGTTGGTTAATTGGTAGTGATTATTGCATAAACGTTGGCATAACTTGCGCATCGGTATGAGATTATGAGATTACGGCAGGGTTACACGACTCATGTAATATAATGTTGAAGAGATAAAAATTTCGAGCAACTTTTAGAATCTCTTTTATATTACTAAATGAAGATAGAGGTATAACCTATCTTAACTTTGATTAGAATATAATAAAAATGAATTAATTTTAAAATGTTCGTTTTATTAGCATTATTTAAAATCAAACTTTGCTAATAAAAGTTTGCTAAGTGCAGCACTTTTGATTCATGTATACATGTATAACTATAGACTTATTATTACTCAAATATATGTATAGCATTACTTAGGCCGCGCATAGTTAATTCTTCGTTTTGCATTACATGGAATCCAAAATTTCGGCCGGCGGGCGGGGTTTTTGTTTTTTTTTTAATAAACAAAACCAAACCCTCCATTGACATTACGACACATTTGCAGAATTAAGCAGATAATTTGGTCACAAAATATAAGTATTTAGTTCCTAAAATTAAATTTGACTACCAAAAATTAACCCTATGCGTTGACGAAAGTCACGCTATGGCTATGAAGAAAAGACTTATCAGTCACACGATTTGTCACACTAATGCTACTAATTAGGGGCTTCCAGAAATTACGTAATTTTTTGGTGGGTGGGTGGGGTCCAGAAAATATCAGGTTATAATTATAATTCTGGTCAAATTTTTATAATTCTGGCCAAAAGTATAAAATTATAAAATTATTAATAACTATTGTTCTACCAAACCAATTTAGATGATTTAACTACCAAAATGTTCGTCTCACTGAGACAATTCTAACAAGCCCATAATTGTTAAAATCTAATCACAGGGTCCCAAGATCGTTCGTGATTTTTAGAATCACTAAGTAAATTTCTTTAATATTGAATAACTTTGAACCATTGGCCCTTTTGGATGATTTAACTACAAAATGTTCATCTCAGTGAGAAGATTCCAACAAGCCCAAAATTACTAAATTTTAATCACAGGATTCCAAGATCGATAAAGATTTGTATTGTTAGACAAACAATAAAGTTGAATGATCTTGGGATCCTGCGATTAGATTTTACGATTTTGGGCTTGTTAGAATCATCTTAATGAGACGAACATTTTGGTAGTTAAATCATCTAAATTGGTCCAGTAGAGCAATAGTTATTATCAATTTCATAAATTGAAACATATAAATAAATTTTAAAAAATATAAAATTTGATTGGCTAATAGAGTATCAGATGTGGATGGGTGGTGCAAAATTTTGAAATCTATAAGTAACAAAATATTACGTAATTTCTGGAAGCCCTCTTATCTTTATCATATTGACATTATACTTGCATAACTAATTACTACTACTTACATCACCGATTATATATTTCATAATTAAGATCTCTCTATCAATCAAACATGGAGACAGCAAAATCTGAGCATTAATTGGTTAATTGATCTCATGACTTTGGATATTTCTATATCTGTGTACATGCATATACCAGAAACAGAGTACAAAGTATGTTTACTAGCAAGTTAAGTGGTATAGCACTGTTTCATTTAATTGAATGATCTATTCTCATTACTTCATCAGGATTCTGCCTATATTGGGAACATTGTGCACTAATAGTATGGTCTATATTTTAAAAAATTTTGCATATTGGACAGTGTGATCAGAGAATTATTCTAAACCATTATGATAATATATTAACTTCTTCGTCTGGTATTGATTTAAAAATAAATATTACTATATTAGAAACAGAGTATAAGAAAAATTATAGTTTCTTTAAATAGAGTGCAAAGTATGTAAAATATACCAGGCATGTTAAATGGCATGTGTGATTTTCTAATAGCACAGTAAAAAAATGTGTATGAACTAAAACATTGTTTTACTGTTCTATTATATAAATGGTAATATTTATAATTATGTATTAAATTCTTTATCTGACACTTGATTTGAATATCAAATTTTAACTAAAAAATTTGTTAGATATTTTTGCTAAAGTATGAATATATGCCTTGTATTAAATAATTTGGGGGTAAATGGTATGTGCGATTTTCTAGGTAGCATAAAAAATGCAGTATGAAGTAAAAACTTTGTTCTATATAAGTAGTAATATTTATAATGATATATTAAATTCCTTATATGGTGCTTGATTTAACAAATTTTGCTGTAAACTGTCTAATTATTGTTTGATTTTTTGTATTAAATTTTACTTAAAAAACTTGTTAGAGAATTTTGCTAAAGCATGATTGTATGCCTTTTGTTTTGTCTCTTATTTTTTGGTATATTATAATGAAGAACATAAATGGTATTGTATTGTCCTTCTGCTACCAAGCAATCTATACAATTTTACTGAGTATTAGCTTTTTATTTTCTTTTACAAATCACATTTTGTCAAACAAGCTATTTCTATATATGTCTGCCTTTCAGCAGGCCAATCAAACCAATATTATAATCACAATTTATAGCTGCTGTCTCAGCAGGCCAATCAAAGCAGTGTTATATAATTTCAAATAGAGAAAGAAGGGTTGATGTAACTAGAACATAAGTCAGGTTTGCAGAAAGACAAAATTAATTCACATCGACTTCTCAAGCTTACTAAACTACTATGATCCGATTATCTTATACTTGCTCAATTTATACATACTTGTTAATACTACTAAATTATCTATATCATATCTACATTATAATTATATAACTAATTACTGCATGCTTATATCACCAATTACTACTTTATACTTATTAAGATCTTTCGATTGATCATGCATATGACATAACTGAGCCTATCACGTATTCGACCAGATAAATAGATTCAAAACAAAAGCTGCCTCAATGCTTATATAATAGGTAGCTATTGCATTGAATAATCAAGTGTTAAATGGCGTGTACAGTTTTCTAGTAGTACAATAAAAAATGTGGCATGAACTGAAAACATTGTTCCATTGTATTAGTAATATTATTTATGATTATATATTGGGTTTTCTTATTTAGCAATTGATTTAAAACCTGTTTATTGTAAATTGTACTAATTTAGTACAATAAAGGTATTGCACATTGGACATTGTATGATCAAAGAATAATTCTAAAATTTTTATAATAATATATTGATTTCTTTGTGTGGTCATTGATTTAAAAATAAATATTGCTATATTGGGAATAGAGTATAACAAAGATTATACCAGGTATGTTAAATGGCATATTCGATTTTCTAATTGCATGATTATGTGGTATAAACTGAAAATATTTATAATAATATATTAAATTCCTTATTTGGTACTTGATTTAAAGCCTGTTTATTGTAAATTGTGCTAATTTATTATTGTATTGGATTTTAATTAAAAAACTTGTTTGGAATCTTTACTAAATTATGATAGCATGCCTTGTATATATGGGCAGATTTGACCTATTGTAAACAAATTATAAATTTGTACAACTAACCAATTAATTTATTACATATGAATATGGGGGTGTCAATAGAAACCAGGCAAATCATTTTTAGTAAATTTTTTTAAAACTTTAGATTAAAATATCTTAACAACTATTAAACCAATCTTGATAAAAATTTTTTTATTTTAATTCTATAACTACATAAAATTAAATAAAAAAAATTTATCAAGATTGGTTTAGTAGTTGCTAAGATAGTTTAATCTAAAGTTTAAAAAAAATTTACTTAGAAACAATTTGCCTGGTTCTATTGACGCCCCCATATGTGAAAATAAAGCAAAGTGACAACAAATAAAATTGTGATTTTCATATCTATTTACTGAATTATTGTATTGAGATCTACTTGCATCAAATTCGCCAATGTGATTAAATAATACAGAGTTAACCTAGTACTTGTGGTGCTTCTCATAATTTCCAGAAACAATATATAAAGTATATATGTTATGTGTCACTTCACAATTCATGTCAATTTTAAAATGACACATGTCAATTTAAGATGATTAAAAAATTGCAAATTGACATATGTCAAATAATAATTAATATTTTCACTCCGGCTCTGACCCTTCCGACCTAGTCATGTACAATGTAATGCAAACAGAGATCACATGACATTTGGGTTCTTGCACTTTGACCAATGGCTAGGTTATACGAAATTCCAGTCATGTGATCCGTACAACAATAATCGCCCAATCAAAATTTGAACCTGAAGTAGATTCAAATTAAACTACAAAATAAGCTACTCATGATTGACAATAGTTGCTACATAGTAAAGTCAAAATTCTATTATGCAAATCGATTAAAATGATTAAACAACCTTATTTGAAAGAACAAAATACACGTACAGTAAAATTTTTAGCAAGATCGGTAAACATTTTATTATTTGACTTTTAACTTTTACGTTCGATAAAAAAATTAAAATTTTTTTTTTAAAAAAATATATTCGACGAACGTAAAAGTTAAAAGTTAAATAATAAAATGTTCATCAATATCGTTAAAAATTTTACTATATGTGTATTTTGTTCTTCCAAATAGGGTTACTTAATCGATTTTAATCGATTTGCATAGTAAAATTTGGACATTACTATGTAGCAACTACTTGTGATTGCTAAAAAAACAAAGAGGTTTTTTAATGATCGCAAGTAGTTGCTATGTAGTAAAGCCCAAATTTTACTATGCAAATCAATTAAAATCGATTAAGTAACCTTATTTGGAAGAACAAAATACACATATAGTAATTTTTAGCAAGATTGGTGAACATTTTATTATTTGACGTTTAATCTTTACGTTCGATGAAAAAATTAAAAATTTTTTTAATAAAATATATTCAACAGATGTAAAAGTTAAAAGTCAAATAATAAAATGTTCACCAATCTCGCTAAAATTTTTACTTTATGTATATTTTGTTGTTCCAAATAAGGTTACTTATGCAATTTTAATCGATTTGCATAGTAAGATTTGGGCTTTACTAGGTAGCAACTACCTGCGATCGATAAAAAACCTCTTTGGTTTTTTAGCGATTACAAGTAGTTGCTACATAGTAATGTCCAAATTTTACTATACAAATCGATTAAAATCGATTAAGTAACCTTATTTGGAAGATAAAACACATATAGTAAAATTTTTAGCAAGATTGATGAACATTTTATTATTTGACTTTTAACTTTTACGTTCGTTGAATAACTTATATTTTATTAAAAAAAATTTTAATTTTTTCATCGAACGTAAAAGTTAAATGTCAAATAATAAAAGTTCACCAATCTTGCTAAAAATTTTACTATGTGTATTTTGTTCTTCCAAATAAGGTTACTTAATCGATTTTAATCATTTGCATAGTAAAATTTGGACTTTACTATGTAGCAACTACTTGCGATTGTTAAAAAACCTCTTTGTTTTTTTAGTGATCGCAAGTAGTTGCTACATAGTAAAGTCCAAATTTTACTATGTAAATCGATCAAAATCGATTACGTAACCTTATTTGTAAGAACAAAATACACAAATGGTGAAATTTTTAGCGAGATTGAATAAAATTTTATTATTTGACTTTTAACTTTTACGTTCGTCGAATATATTTTTTTAAAAAAATTTTAATTTTTTCATCGAAGGTAAAAGTTAAAAGTCAAATAATAAAATGTTCACCAATCTTGCTAAAAATTTTACTGTACGTGTATTTTGTTCTTCCAAATAAGGTTATTTAATCGATTTTAATCGATTTGCATAGTAGAATTTGGACTTTACTATGTAGTAACTATTGTCAATTGTGAGTAGCTTATTTTGTAGTTTAATTTGAATCTACTTCAGGTTCAAATTATGATTGGGCGATTATTGTTGTACGGATCACGTGACTGGAATTTCGTATAACCTAGCCATTGGTCAAAGTGCAAGAACCCAAAAGTCATGTGATCTCTGTTTGTATTACATTGTACATGACTGGGTCGGAAGGGTCAGAGCCAGAGTGAAAATATTAATTATTATTTGATATATGTCAATTTGCAATTTTAAATCGACATGTGTCATTTTGAAATTGACATGAATTGTGAAGTGACACATAACATATGTTTATATAGAATATGTTTTTAGACAAGTTAATTGATGTGTGCAATTTTTTGTAGTACAATTTTTTTATTTTACTTGATTTAAAACCAGTTTTTTGTAAATAATAATAACTCATTATTTTGATTTTTTTATATTGAATTTTAACTATAAAAATTTGCTAAAGCATAATTGTATGTCTTGTATTGAAATAATCTGGTATTGAGCTAGTACTTGTTAATATAGAATCACATAGGACCCCAAAATATATATAGATAGATCAGGTTAGTGAATGCATAACTATTATAAACAAATTAAATAAAGTAAGGTTTAATTAAATTTGCGAATTTTTTTAAAAATTGTTAAAAGATTAGATTTTTAATTTGTGTATTTGTATATCAAAATTCTATGTAAAAGTTTAATTTGAGTATTTTTAGTATAAATTTGGTCTGACACCCTTTGTTTTGAAGTTGAGTACATGTGGTATTTTTTTTTTTTAATTTGACAGTCTTGGCACAACTTTATTTAACGTTTGTAAATTTTAAAATATACTATTTTATCTTACAAAATTTACTGTTTTTGGTACTAATACTAAAGTGTGACCTTTGACGCACTCAGTTGTTTTACCTAAGTATCTGCTATAACAAACTTTTCCTCCCTAAGTTTCTTTCTTTCAATAAAAAAAACCATCTAGATCTGCAGTCAGGGTTTGCCGTCTGTCAAAACTACTATCTATTTTATATTTCAGCTCGCATGGACCCCTTGTCCAATTCATGCATATACTTCTTTCTTTGTGATACTTAGAATTTCTGTTCAGCACCGTCTCAACTTTCTATCTTTTACTACATCAGCAAAAATATATATGTGTAAACTTTCGCAAGTTTTTATGGTATGTAAAAAAATTGTAAACTTACGTAAAATTTAGCATAATACTACGTAAGTCTTACGATGTATAAGAAAATCGTAAATTTATATAAAAATTTTATGTAAATTTACTATTTCTTATGCACTATAAAATTTACATAGTTTTATGCTAAACCTTTTATATAAGTTTACGATTTTCTTATATATTGTAAAAACTTGCGAAAGTTTTGCTAAATTTTTTACAATTTTTTTATGAACGTTAAGAAATTGTAAAATTTCTTACATAAATATTCGAACTCTTTCGAAATATTTTAGGACTAGAAAACCAAGCTGGATTAATAGATTTGTAACCTGGATCGTGCATTGCACTTATTTTTCAAAATAGTTTGAAATAGTTTGATGATATTCAAATTATGTACTACAAGATCAGATTAGATCTTTTCACTTTTTTGTTTTCATTTCGTTTTTTGGATTTTTGATTAATTTTTTGTTTTTGGTTTGTTTTTTTTGTTTTCAATTTGTTCTTTTTAATTTTTTTTTATTTATTTATTTTTAGAGTTTTATAATTTATTGCACCTGCACCCTTCTTTTAATTAAAAATTTGACTATGAAACCACCTTTGGAGTTCTAATAAAAAATATTCCTCGTGAAATTTTGGCATGCCTACTCAGACTTCTGAAACTTTGCAAAAACACACAACTTATTTCTTCAGCAATTTCTAAATTTCTAGGAATACTTCTTTAGAAAAATAGGCGCAAGTTTTTGCAAGTTTTCACAAGTTTTCACAAGTTTTTGCAAGTTCTTCAAGGTTTTACTCACTTTATTTAGTTTTTTATGTTTTTTTTTATTTTTTTTTAATTTATTTTATTTTGACACTTTGCGAGAACAGAACCCTTGCTTCCTAGCACTTTGCAAAAAAACAAACCTAGACTTTTTCATAGGGTTCCGCAATTTGATTTGATCTTTAAATATTTGAATCAAATATTTGATCAAATTCAAATTCAAATTTGACTATATTTGATTTGATCAAATTCAAATATGGCCAAATTTGATTTGATTTGACAAATATTTGATTTAATTTGAAAATTACTATTAAAAATTCAAATTCAAATCAAATTCAAATTCAAATATTTGAATCAAATCAAATTCAAATCAAGGTTAATTTGATTTGATCAAATTCAAATTGATCCAATATTTGATTTGATTTGAATTTGAGGAACACTACTTTTTCAACACTTTGTGACTTTTTTGGCATTTTGCAAGAACATTAACACAGCTTTTGCAATTTATGAATTTGCAAGAACACAAACTCTTACTTTAGAGAAATGAAGATTTGGAGCTTTGTTTATTTTTTTTATTAGTTTGCTTATATTATTTGTTTTTTTTTGGTTTTTTTACTTATTTTTTTAATTTTATTTTATTTATTCCTGATTTTTCGAAACTTGCGACTTTTCTGATACTTTACAAAACAAAGATTATAGCCAAAACAAAAGAAATAGCCAAAGCAAAAACAATAGAAAAAGAAGTGAAGATAATAGCTAACTGTAGGTTGAGCAAAAACAAGTGTATAGTGTATATAGTAATAGAATTAAATGCAACGAAGTGCAAAAGTAGTTTAAAATATTTGTAATAATATAATATATAATAAAGTATGTAATATTAATTAAGAATATATTTTAATAAATATAAAATATAATGTATAATAAGAGGTGTGCCATTTATTATGTAATATTTTTTACTTAGTAGCCACCTCTACCCATGTATAGTGTGATTATTTTATCTAATTCTGATTAATTAATATAATATATAAACGTGATCACTATCTCTAACCATGTATCCATAGTAAAAATTACGTAATAAATGGCATGCCCTAAGAGTAAATAAAAAATATAAAATTTATATTAAATTGCTAAACCTTGCAAAAATATTGTGAAAACCTGTAAAAAAGTATAATTAGGGAGCTTCTAAAAATTAGCTGATTTTGTTTACTATGAGCCTACCCCACCCACCCACACCTGATACCCAATTAGCCAATTAGATTTTACGATTATGAAAAGTTAAATATAACATTTAATAGTAAATAACTTTTGATCTACAGAACCAAATTTGATGTTCAACTACCAAAATGCTCCTCTCAATGAGAGGATTCTAGCGAGCCCAAAATTGTTAAAATCCAATTACAGGATCCTGTAATCGAAATAGATTTGTGTTACTATAAAAGTTCTATAATTTATTAAATAATTATAACCTATTTATCAGTTATAGTAACACAAATTTATTTCGATCTTAGGATCCTGTGATTGGATTTTAACGATTTTGGGCTTGTTAGAATCCTCTCATTGAGAGGATCATTTTGGTAGTAAAATCATGAAATCGGCCCAGTAGATCAGAAGTTATTAACAATAAAAATTTTATATTTAATTGTTAATAACTTCTGATCTACTAGGTTGATTTCGATGATTTTACTATCAAATGATCCTCTCAATGAGAGGATTCTAACAAGCCAAATATCGTTAAAATCCAATTGCAGGATCCTTAGATCGAAATAAATTTGTGTCACTATAAATAGGTTATATTATTTAATAAATTATAGAACTTTTATAGTAACACAAATCTATTCTGATCACAGAATTGTGATTGGATTTTAACAATTTTGGGCTTGCTAGAATCCTCTCATTGAGAGGATCATTTTGGTAGTTGAATCATCAAATTTGTTTAGTAGATCAAAAGTTATTAATTATTGTCGCGTATGAGCTGAAATTGGATAATGATAAAATCCACATTGCTATAGTACCGGAAGCTTTCTTTAATTCTGATAGAGTAACAATCACACGGCTCCTGAAATCCTTTACTTGGGCGTGAAGCAGTGTGCAAGAGGGAAGTATAGTTTCTTTTATGTCTGTAAGAAACTATACACTTCTCTAAGGCAGTTCGGTATAAAACAACAAGAGATAATGGACATTTTATTAATTTAACAAGAGGGCTATTCCAAGGTGTCTGTTCCTTAGAAATCTCAAGAGTTTATTAATAATAAGAGAGGAGGATAATAAATATAAAGGTAAAGATGAAATACAATATCTGGATCTATCCAAACTAAGGGAAATAAGGTGGGTTTATATATCTATTGAGCTAAGCATCGCTAAGCATCATTAAGTATCACTAAGCGTAGTTAAGCGTCGCTAAGTGTCGTTAAGCGTCGTTAAGCATCGTTAAGCGTCCTAAGCATCATTAAGTGTCGCTAAGCGTCGTTAAGCGCGTTAAGTGTCATTGAGTGTCATTGCACATCAATTTTGCATATCACTATTACTAAATACAGTTATTACAATTTCCTTATTTAGTTCTAATTTCTTAACTAATTTCTACCAAAATTAAAACCTATTCTATAACAACGTGACCCATAACTGTACATCATATTCGACAGTTTCCAAATATTACATCATGTAATATAATAATCAAAAAAAACAATCGTAAAAAAAACAATTATCAAAAAAAAAACAATAGTTAAAAAAAAAAACGTAACCTTCAACAAAAGCTACACCAACCTACTCAAGAAAAGCAACACTTACTACAAGAAAAGCAATGCTCACCACTCAAAAAAAAGCCAAAGCCCAACTACCCACTCAAGAAGCAATAGACACCTACCACTACACCTACAAAAAAAACCTTAAGTTTCGTCAAGGTTTTTTTTTTAATATGCCGGCAATTCCCAAAATCCCCAAAACTGTAGAGGAGTATCAGATGATAGTTGAATATTTGCTGTCAGGAACTGTTCTGAATAGCATTCAAGAGAGCCCCGTCACAAGCACTGCGAGATTCAACTTCATTCGCCGCTGAAAAATTTGAAGTCGACAAAAATAGAATTCTTTATATTAAGCCCGTCATAAAGAATGGTGTGGTCATATCAGGAAAATGCTGTATAATCCCCAAATACAATATAGAGATGCGTGCTGTAATTTTGCAATACTTCTATGGCCAGGCTAATCACCGCGAATACTACAAGACTTTTTCTGCGATTTCAGAAAAACATATTGAAATCACACAGGAAAAGGTAAAAGAATACGTGAATGAATGTCCCGCCTGTGCTGTAAATATGTTCATAAAAAAAATCTAACGTAATTTCTGTAGTGTCGATGGGTCCTTGGCAGCATGTTAAAATTGACTTGGTCAATTTCTGCGATTTTGCTAAAGAGAACGACGATTTTTCATGGCTACTCACTTGTATCTGTGTATTTCCATTTTATTGGTACTTTTCTTATTGCTAGTGTTGTCCAGTTTTTTATCATTAGTACTTTGGTTTTTACATCTTCTCATTTGGTAATTTCCTCCTGTCACTGGTGCGTCTAATTTGGAGTTTTTTGTGATCTGGTTTTCTCGTCGTTAGTAATTTTCTTTTTGTTATAGACTTTTTTGTAGTAATTGGTGTCTGGATCTATATCGTATTTTCATTTTGATATTATCCTTTCTCAGCATTACAGTTTTCTTTTGCATTGTTGGTTGAAGGTCTTGTGATTTTGTGCAGCTAAGCATTCGTTTCTTTTTTTTGCATTTAGTTGAGTGTTTGTGCAGTACTAATTCTTGTCAGATTTAGGATAGATTGTGCTTTTTGATACATTTGTTGTTGGTATCAGTTTTTTTTCGTATTGAGTTTGGCACGTTTGTATGGTCATTTGTATAGTGTCTTTACATCATTTATATGGTATCTCTATAGTGTTTGTACGGTGTCTCTATGGTGTTTGTATGGTGTCATACTGCATTTGCATAGTGTCTTGTATGGTGTCTTTATGGCGTTTGTACGGTGTCTTTACGGTGTTTGTATAGTGTCTTTACAACGATTGTATAGTGGTATCTTTATAGGATTTTTGTAGTGTGCAGTGGTGTCTCTATGACATTTGTATAGTGGTATCCTTATGGTATTTATATAGTATTTGTATAGTATCTTTATAGTATTTGTGGAAGATATTTTTTTAATATCTCTTGTAATATGTTGTGTAATTTTTTTTAATAAAAATATATTATTTTTATTATTTTTGTAAAATTTATAATTGACTAATATTATATATTTGTAATAAATTATATTATTAAAATATATTTGAAAGTATTCTTTTAATATATAAAAATTTAGCTAGTATAAGTAATTTATTATTATTCATTTTTTTGAATTGTTAATTATTAAAGATTTGCGCTAAAAATTAAATCTGCTAAATCTGCGCAGAAAATTAAAAAATTTTCTTCACGATCACTAGCAGAGTCTCAGATATACACAAATTTTTAATAATTGGTTTTTAGAAATCTGCGCAGATATGTGCTATATTTATTTATCTAATAAAAATAATAATTAGATGATTGTAATGCAAAAATTTATTGCTTAATAATTTGTGCAAATTTTTAAACTTTTAAGAATTTTTACAGATTTTTAAAATTTTTTTCTATACTAACAGTTGTATAGTTACTGATTTTATAATTAATATTTTAAAAATATGTACAAATCTGCACTATTAAAATTTTTCTGATACAATTTTATATATTTTGCTATAGCTTATATATTTTGTATATTTTTTTAAATTTTTTATTGTAAGTGAGCTTCCAGAAATCAGCTGATTTTTGTTTACTATAAGCCTACCCCACCCACTTGCACCTAATACCCCAATTAGCCAATCAGATTTACAATTATTAAAAAGTTAAATAAAATATTTAATATTAAATAACTTTTGATCTACTAGACCAAATTTGATGATTCAACTACCAAAATGATCCTCTAAATGGGAGGATTCTAGTGAGCTCAAAATTGTTAAAATCCAATCACAGGATCCTGTAATCAGAATAGATTTGTGCTACTATAAAAGTTCTATAATTTATTAAATAATTACCATATATTACCGAAAATAAGCTACCTCCTAAAATAAGCTACCCCCCAGTTTTGATCCAAAAACATCAAAACGCCTTTGACCCGAAAATAAGCTACCCTTTGTAGCACCAAAAAGATATTTAACAAAATTTTTAGTTCTGAAAATAAGCTACTCCCACGATCGATAAACATTGCTACATAGTAAAGTCTAAATTTTACTAAGTATATCGATCAAAGTCATATAAGTAACCTTGTTCAGCAGATCAAAATACACGTACCCTAAAAATATCATAAAAATCAAAGAACTTTTTATTATTTGACTTTTAATTTTTACATTCAACAGTTTTTTTTTACAAAAAAAAAAAAAGTTGAACGTAAAAATTAAAAGTCAAATAATAAAAAGTTCTCTAATTTTTATAAAATTTTTAGAGTTCGCGTATTTTGATCTGCTGAACAAGGTTACTTATGCGATTTTGATCGATTTGCTTAGTAAAATTTAGACTTTGCTATATAGTAATTATAATCGATCATTTTATAAGTTACCCCTGATTTTTTCTGCATGGTTATTTATTGTTTATAACATATTTATTTATTGCCTACAGCATATTTATTTATTGTCCACAGCATATTTATTTATCTATTTTACTTGTTAGAGTTTGTGTTCGAAAATAAGCTACCTTTTTGTTGTGCTTTAAATTACTTAAAATAGTAAATAACCAGAAAATAAGCTACCCATGGTTTTTTTGTTAAAAATCGGCAAAAAAAGGTAGCCTATTTCGGCAATACACGGTATAACCCATTTATAGTAACACAAATTTATTTCGATCTAAGAATTCTGTGATTGGATTTTAACGATTTTGGGCTTGCTAGAATCCTCTCATTGAGAGGATCATTTTGGTAGTTAAATCATCGAAATTGGCCCATTAGATCAGAAGTTATTAACAATTAAAAATTAATTTTTAACTGTTAATAACTTCTGATCTACTAGACCAATTTTGATGATTTAACTACCAAAATGATCTTCTAAATGAGAGGATTCTAGTGAGCTCAAAATTGTTAAAATCCAATCACAAGATCCTGTGATTGGAATAGATATGTATTACTATAAAAGTTCTATAATGTTGTTACAAGTAACTATAGCCTTCAATATAGTACTTGCAACACTTCACACAGTGACAGGGGTCAGAGAAGATATGAAGTAGTATGGAGGTGGAATATTACTTTACTAAAGCAGTTCAGTATATATTTATTAAATAACAAGAATATATTTATTAACCAAAGATATATTTTATTTATTTAGATAATAATATTCAAGAGATATAACTATTTTTTGGTATTAGAGGGAGAAGGAAGGGAATTTGAGTCTAATGTACAAGAAGGGAGAAATCTAAAGTTTATATATCTTTTTACAGCTATTAGTTACTATAGTACGAAATAGCAGAAATGGTAGAAATAGTAAAAATAGTAGAAATGGTAAAAATGGTAAAAATGGTAGAAATGGTAGAAATGGTTGAAATGGCAAAAATAGTTAACTATGTTACTCATACTTCTAACTAAGCCATATATAGTTAATAATATAAAATAATATAATAATAAAAATAATAATATAATAAAATAATATAATAAAATATAACTAAATTAATATTAGAAAATATATTCAAGAAACTAATACTAAAACTCATTCTATAACAATGTTTTAAATGGATTCGTAGAGTTTCACAAATGCTCCTTTTTAATAGTAGGCTTATTTCACTAACAATCACTTTACAGACATAACACTACACCTACAACCATTTTACTGACAAGCTTTTTTTACTGACAAATAACTTGCCGACACTCGATTTGCTGACAAGTATGGTTTCACTGGCACGCTGATTTTACTGACACACACTTCACCGACAGTTAATTTTACTGACAAAATCAACTTACTACAAGTTCATTTTACCGAAAATAGAATTTACCGACAAGATTATTCTACCGACAATACAATCACCGACAAACAATTCGCCGACAAACAATTTGCCAGATGCTTTAAGTATTACGGTTGATGCTGAAGTTATAGGGTCTCGATTTGAATCTATAAGTCCTGCTAAAATCCACATATACTCTATAAATATGAAATCTATACCCAAACCCTACCCTAACCCTATAAGACAAAGACGAAAAAAACATCCAAAGAAAATTTTAAAATTTTATATCAAAATAGGTCATAACTTCAGCATCAGCCGTGACAATAATTATTATTATCGGCATTAATAAAATGTGCAATTTTTATTGTCATTATTAATAAATTGCATAATACGTAATTATTCTTAGTAGTTTATTATATTGCTATGGTCTCATATGTCAATGAGTTGTATTGTCAGCAATTGTGTTGTTAGCAAATCGTATTGTTGACGAATTGTATTGTTGGTAGAATAAGATTGTTGGTATATTCTATTTTCGGTAAAATGAGCTTGTCGGTAAGTTGATTTTGTCGGTAAATGTAAATGTAGATGAAGTGTGTGTCAGTAAAATCAACTTGTCAGTGAAAAAGAACTTGTCAGTAAATCAAGTGTCAGTGAATTTTGTGTCAGTAAAAAAAGCTTGTCGGTAAAATGATTGTCAGTGTAGGTTGATGTCTGTGAAGTGATTGTCGGCGATTTGATTACCACCTGTATTAAATAATTATATCCTATTTATATTAACATAAATTTATTTCAATATTAGGATCCTGTAATTAGATTTTAATGATTTTGGGCTTGCTAGAATCCTCTCATTGAAAGGATCATTTTGGTGGTTGAATCATCGAAATTGGCCCAGTAGATCAGAAGTTATTAACAATTAAAAATTAATTTTTAATTGTTAATAACTTCTGATCTACTGGGCCAATTTCAATGATTTAACTACCAAAATGATCCTCTCAATGAGAGGATTCTAGCAAGCCCAAAATTGTTAAAATCCAATCACAAGATCCTAAGATCGAAATAAATTTGTGTTACTATAAATGGGTTATAAGTATTAGTATTGCTATTTACACCATGGTTTTTGCTATTTGCACCATGGATTTCGTGTAACAGTAGATCATCAATCAACATTTTCTATTTGCACCATGGTAATATATGTTGCACCAATAAAAACTCTCCTTTTTTTGTAGATTAACAGTTATCGGCGCCATTAATGTTATGTAATATTACACAAATCTTCATTTGGTACCCTAATCTAATGCATGCCAACCCTAACCCTAAATTATAATGCGGTCAAACCCTTACCCTAATTTTTTAAGGCCTTAACATAATGCGGGCCAGATTTTTGCAATTTTGTGTAACCTTGGGCTATATTCATGTTGCACCAATAAAAACTTGCCTTTTTTTGTAGATTAATAGTAATTCGCACCATTAATGTTGTGTAATGTTATACAAGTCTTATTTTGGTTACTTAATCTAGAAAGCCTGCTAACCTAATTTTATAATGCAGGCCAACCCTAACTCTAATTTTATAATGTGGGCCAACCCTTATTCTAATTTTTTAAGGCCTTAAAAAATTAGGGTTAGGGTTGGCCCGCATTATAAAATTAGGGTTAGGGTTGGTCCGTACTATAAAATTAGGTTAGCAGGCTTACTAGATTACCAAAACAAGATTTGTGTAATTCTATACAATATTAACAGCGCGAAATAACTATTAAATCTACAAAAAAAGGTGAGTTTTTATTGGTGCAACATAAGGGAGGCGGGGGTATTGTGGACAGGTTAAGGTCTTTATTAGCAAAACTTTTTATTATGCGCATAAAATTTCAAGCTACGATTAACATATAAACTATGCCTAATATAAAGTACACCCGATATAGAAACGTATTGTGTAACAAACAAATTTGAGGCATAAATGATCATTACATAAGGGGATATAAAATTCTAATTTTGTAAAAAAGGGGGTATTGTGGTCGATCTTAGATTTAAAAAAAAAAATTTCTCTTTTTATACGGTCCTATTTTTCTTGCGCCTTCCCTTTTCTTCCTTTAGCTGCACCTCTGCCTTCTTTTTGTCGTGCCCTTTCTTCATTTTCTCCTACCTTTTTTTCCTTTTGTCGTGCCCATTCTTCTTTTTTTCGTGCTGTTTCTTCTTTTTTTCGTTCTCTTTCTTTTTTTTTCAGCCGCTATTTCTTTTCGTCATTTGGTTTCAGCGATCTTTTTATTCTCTTCTTCCCTTGCAGTTCTTAACTGCTCCCAACTTTTCTTACAAGTGAGAAGCCGTGCAAACGGAAGGGTTTTGCGTTTTTTAGGTGGAGGCGATTCAGATTCCTGTTGATCTGAAGAGACATTCGGTACTTCAGATTGAGAAGTTCGAGGAACCGGATACTTGAGAGCTGTTCTTAGAGAACATGTTCCTGGGCTTTTATAAGCCTCTAATTCTTCACTTATCGCTGCAAATGTGGTTTTTAATTTTTCATTTTCGCTTTTTAGTATTTTATTCACATTTTCAAGAAGTTCTTTTTCTTTTTCTAACAAGGCAATGTTTAAACGAGTCGAGTGAACGCAGCTTGTTTTTTTGGGTAGTTGTTGAAACGATTCAACAAATTGCGTAGCGAGTGGTTGGTTAGTTGAATTTTGAAGTTGATTATCTGAAGGTTTACTAGTTGAAGGTACAATATCAAAATTTTCTGTTACTAGCGAAGGGTCCAAGCGGTCTGGACTTATTGCATCGGGATCAAATGGCCATATTCCCGTTTTTTTAAAGGCATTGCAAATAGCTGAAGGCATATAGGTTTCGAGAAAAGCTGAACCAAAGACCTTCGCAAAGGTATATTTTGTTATTGTTTGCCGTTATTATCGTTTCGATATTTGTCACATTTTTTTTCATATTCATTTTTTAATTTTGCGAAGGGAATTTCAGATGGCTGTAAAATGTGCGTCATATGAGGTGGAAGCGCATAAAGAAGAATCCTATTTTTACGGCAGAACTCAACGCTCATGTAAGTTATATGGCTCTTATGACCATCAAGCATTTAATACTGGGCGGGTGGGTGGGTAAATTTGTTAAAATGGGTCAGGTACATTAAAAAAAGATCTTCTTTCATGTATCCAGTATCCGAAACCCCCATTACGGTTCCTGGAGGCGCACCCTCCAACAGACCAGGAATTATACGGGCACCTTTGTAAATTATCAAAGGAGGAATATACGTCCAGCAGCTGAAATCGTGGGTGCAACGGAAATATGATCAGTAGAATTTCCGTACGCAACTTTATGAACTTGCCGAGCTACTTTTTTTGATATTACTTTTTCTAATGTAGGTACAAGAACAAACCCGGTCTCATCCATATTCCAAATTTGTATAGGGGTAAGTGAATTTTCATCAATTACTTGTTTTAGTTTATTAAAGTGGTCTCTAACGATTGTCGCATTTGCTCTTTGTGCCTGAGCTTCTGATAAGTCTTGGGGGACACAAAATGATAGCTCAGGATGGTCTTTCATAAAATGGGTCCACCAATCTCAACCTGGCCCACCATCACCAAATGGATGTGGTCGTTTGTTACTTCGCATTATTTCCATTACGCAATAATTGACACCAGACTTAGTTAGACCAAATCCAAGTTTTTGCATATTAATGCAATACCCAACAAGTTGGCTTTCTTCATACTCAGTTAGGACAGTAGGTGGACCTGGGCGCTTAGAAGGGTCATCGTTATCTATCGCACATTTAAGAGTAGTTCTAGCAATTCCATAATCTTTAGATAGTTTACTTATGCTAGAGCGTTTAAGTTTCGTGGGATAATTTTTGAACTCATTAATTGCAGCGAGAATTGCTTTACACCGTTCATCCTCGAGCTTATTTTGGTTATTAGAGGCTTTTTGCATCTTATTTTTACCTATTAAAGAAAACATGTAAATATATAAGGCTTGTAATTTGCATTAAAATAAAAAGGCTGTTATTAAATTAATTCGTTAAATAAGAGTTGTAAAAAATTTGACTTTTTGATACTTTGAATTAACTTTTGATACTTTGAATTTGCCAATACTAACTTGCAGTTTAATATAACGTGACTGATACACGTGAGTGAGTAAAACGTGACTAGTGTAAGTTACTAGTAACTTTTTATATTTGTATAAGGGCACAATTTCCAAAAAGAGAACTGTAAATTAAATGACATATAAATGTTCGATCATTTTCTATGATTTCGCTAACACGTACTTTATGCGACGCGTACACTATGTGACGCGTATTACTGTCGCGGGGTTAAGGAGTAGCCCGAAGCTACTACAAATCTAGCTCAATACAGGAACCTCCCCTGTATTATCACGAACACACAAGCTTCGTTATGTATGTTTGGAATGTAAGTAATTTTATTTACTTAATATTTTTTGCTCTCAAAGAGCCAAAAAACCCTCTATTTCATTATATTTTGCTTCTATATTTATTCTTTCACAATTCCTAACTCATTTTCTCTATTACATTCGACATAATTATATTTGACTCTATCGTAACTAATTACATTTTGCATTAATTATGTCACCATATCCTCCTAATACCTACCTGACGTGATCATGTATACCACTTGATCATTTCTATACCCTTTTTTGACAACCTTAGCTGCACTAATGTGATTATTCACCTCTTCAACCACATATTTATTTTGGTTATCTGTAACATCCGTGAACCAAGTATAAGGCAGTTCCGAAATTAAGCGAAAATTACTATGTATACATATGTGCATACATATTTGTTTTTGAATATAAAAGCTACTGTACATTTTTTACTGACGCAAAAATTTTATTCTTTTTAATAATTGTTACTAAAAATTGAAATTATCACTGAATAATCAAAGGATAAATAGATAAATACTTGGTTTTAGTTGCATTATAATGATCTAATTTTAAGTAAAAATCTGATTTTATATATAACTTCCGATCTAGTGGTTGGAGCTAGATAATTTTGGTACCATTCGATTCATCTCAAAGAGACGAATCGAATGGTACCAAAATTATCCGATTCCAATCACTGGATTATAAGATATCTCACCTGACCACAATACCCCCTGTCCACAATACCCCCGCCTCCCTTATATTACCATGGTGCAAATAGAAAAGGTTGATTGATAATCTACTGTTACACGAAATCCATAGTGCAAATAGCAAAAACCATGGTGTAAATAGCAGTACCCATAATTATTTAATAAATTATAGAACTTTTATAGTAACACAAATCTATTCTGATTACAGAATCCTGTGATTGGATTTTAACAATTTTGGGCTCACTATAATCCTCACATTGAGAGGATCATTTTGGTAGTTGAATCATCAAATTTGGTCCAGTAGTTCAAAAGTTATTAATTATTTAAATATTATTAATAAATCTATAATTTTGGTCAAAAATAATTTTGCAACTTTGGCCAGAATTATGAAATTTTGGCCGGAATTACACCTGATACTTCAGCTGACCTACTTACCCACCAAGAAATCAGTTAAGTTCTAGAAGCTCCCTAAGGTATAAATTTTGAATACTGATCTTATAAAAATATCTTGCATATAGCAATTAAAAAATTTAAAAGTCTCTTTACTAATTTATATATATATTAGGGTTCTAATCACGTTTCTCATCCAGAAATGATATATAAAGACATAGAGTGTATATATTAAATAGCGTATGCAATTTTCTAATAGTACAATAAAAAATACAATATGGACCAAAAAACATTGTTTTATTGTATAAACGGTATTATATATAATAATATTAGATTTTCTTGTTTAGCACTTGGTCTAAAAAATATTTATTGTCAATAATTTTTAATTGGTATTTCTTTATAGCTGAGCCAAAATATGCTATAAACGCCTTGTATTGTAATAATCCAGAGTTGAACTAGTACTTGTTGATATAGAATCGTATTTATATCATAATTCCTATTGCATTTCTTATTTATGATCTTACTTTTTAATTCTTGCTAGATCTTTCTTTTCCTATACTATTTTCACAGGACCTGTTACTTTTGCTTAGCACATTTTTTGATTTGTATCTTTAGTGACTTGAATTTTATCTCAAAAATTAATATTATCATATGCCGATCGTATAAAAATATTTAATTACTGATCTGGATAAGATTTGCAGAATTTTTATATTGGAATTTGGGGCAAATTACTATGATTTTTATTATACTAGAATCTGACGTCGGTCCAATTAAAAATATTTTTTTTATTAAGTTAATAGCTCATGTCAATTAATTGAAAGTTGTAGCTCACTAATGCGCATCTACTGGTGGTTAGATTATTCAAATCGGCCCAGTGTAAGCTGAGATATTTCTAAAAAACTATTGGCTGACTATATAAAATTCCATATAAACAAACTAAAAATTTTATATAGTTAGTCAATCATTTTTTAGCGATATCTCAGCGTATACTGGGCCGATTTGAATAATCTAACCACCATTAGATGCGCATTAGTGAGCTTTACAAATTTCAATTAATTGACATGAGCTTCTAACTTAATAAAAAAAATACTTTTCATTGGACTGACGTCAGATTCTAGTATACAATAAAAATTTATATTGTACTTATCCCAAAATTTACTATTGTCCCAATATGGCAATATTGCTGATCTTATCCGGATCATCAATTAAATGTTAACATATTTTTAATAGGACCCTAAATAATCTATGTAAGGTTATATTTGAGCTTTATAGTAAAAATTTTTTTGGTTAGCACTTTTGGTTTGGTATATATAAACTTTATTTCAAACATTAAATTGAACTTTTACCTATTTTTAACTTTTTTTAAAATAACATTTTTTAAAAAAAAATATCCTATTCTCTAAAAAAAACAAACCATTCTCTAAAAAAAAAAAAAAAAAAAAA
>QKWP01001138.1:0-14036 GCA_003550325.1 Gigaspora rosea | reverse complement strand
TTTAAGGGTAGGGGGTATGTAGATCATTTATCATATGATTTTTGTGGTATCGATTTTTCTTTTTAAAGTTTAGTAAAAATTTTTTTAAGCAAATCATTTAAACTATTAAATAAAATTATAGAGCAGGTTTTTGTGATTCTAAAAATAGTAAAATTATTAAAATTGGTTGAATATTCATCAAGTTATAAAGATTTAAACTTTAGGTATTGAAAGTTGTTTACAAAATCATATGATGATCATATGATATCGACCAATCAAAATTAATAATTTTGTGTAACTCAGGGAAATTTGAGCCAACTGGGAGAAACTTTATGATATATCGAAGTATAATTTTTTTAAATATATACTATATTAAAATTTTACTATTATAAAACGTGCGTTTTATTCTATATATTATAAAATTTAAGTCAAATTTGGTTGCAACTATAAAAAGTTTTATTAGTAGCACATTTTCAATTTCTATATAAATCTCATTGTACCATGAAAATCATATGATAAATGATCTATGTACCCCCTACCCTTAAATAATTGTGTACTTATTAAAGCTATACAATTAAAATATTTAGTGCCATCAACTCTTTTGAAATTTTACCATTATATATATTATAGCATTTCTCTCCAAAAAATTAACAATCTTTACTCTATCCAAACTAGAAAGGCATCTACTATATTATAATTAAAATCATTAGTAAATTTTGAAACCAAATAACCAATAAGTAGCACATATGATTTTTTAAAGAAAACTATTAGTAAAATTTATCATATAATTTTTTATTTTTCTTTTCTTTTTTCTTTTCTTTCCATTTTACTATATTATTTAAATTAGTCATACTTTAGTTTAAGTTTTTTTCTCATCTTTCTTATCTTGATATTTTTTAATTATTATTTGATTTTGCTTATCTAGTTCTGTAGTTTTTCTTTTTTATTCTTCTTTTAACTTGTTATTTAAGTTCAGAAATTATAGTTTAATCAAGTGTATATTTCAATTCAAGTTTTGCATTCATAGACAAAATCTTGAATATGTTTAAACACCTTAATAATTTACAAAATTCATCTGATCAATTATAGATAAGCCAAGATGCCTATAGTAATCCAATCAAATCCAGTGATAAAGTCATAAATCCCAACCAAGCATATCTAGTCACAATGTCCAATTGAGTTCAATTTTTTTGGCCATATGTCCAATTTCAATTGGACATATGGGCACTTCACAATAGAAAGGGCGGAAACTACCCCAAAAACGAAAAATGAGTTTTTATTAGATTCGGGTATATTTCGACGTGGTAAACATTTTTCTATTATAAATGAAGATCGATTTGCATAATAAAAAGTCAAGATAACGTAGAAGAAAAATTGCACGAGGCTTCCTAAGGCCAAGTGCATCGCGAGAATACCCGTTAGTCGCATGTTATTTTTAACCAATCAAAATCGTGAAATTTTGATTAATCCGGATCAGTCCGAAAATCAAAACAAACGATTAAACTCAATTATCTTGAAATTAGATATATTCGAGTATCCGCCTTTTCTATTGCTAAGCGCCCATATGTCCAAAAAAAATTGAAATCAATTGGACATTGTGACATGCTATCCCTGAAGCATATTGATATAGCGAGCTAATACCACATAAAATACAGTCTGAGTATAACTAGCATATGATCATTCAATATTTATTGCACAACTTTTATTTACGTTCCTGGTTTTAGCGTGACTACGTCATGCAGCTACTTATTTTCTAATATTATCAAAATGATAATACTTTAAGTCTATATAATTTGATAAGTTCGTTATCAAGGGTAATCACAAATAGACCGATAATAGTTAACCGATCAGGCAAATCCTATCTATGATAGTCACTTTCACATTAACGCCCACTTACATATGTAGCCCGGGAAACTATCAGCCAATGCCATGGATTAAATACGCAACATTTTACGTTGATACCCAGCAGTGTCTGAAATTGGGTTGCGGAGTCTGCGGACCGCAACAAATTTTAAATTTCCGCAACCAAAATCTGAAGTGCATGTGCAAATTCCGCACATAAATTTGCAAATTTTACTTATAAATTTTGATTAAATGCTTGTGCGCGCAACTAAATTTTTATAAATTGTTATAATCCGCAACTATTTTTTTTTATTTAGTTGCAGCCCGCAACTAATTTAAAAATTGAATTTCAGACACTGATACCCAGCATAACATCTTGTCTATTTCTGAGATTATATCCTTTCACTTCAATTATACATAAATCATATCTATGATCGCAAATCAATAAAGACTTATCCCGGTATATCAGACCAAATCATTTAAATTTTAAAAAAAGCTGAACTTATTAGTATTGTTTAACATGCCCGATGTTAAATCATACCTGACGGCGAAGCCGCCACATGATCATGTGCTAGTTATTACAAATAAAATGCTTATATAGATTTGCTACTTTTAAACCATTATTTGAATCTTATAATTATTAAATTTATTAATTCAGATTTGCTTTAATTTTATCAATTTGTTTTTATAATATTATTATATACAAGAAAACGAATGTATAAACTCATCGTTGGAAACTAATTAAAAATGAAGTAATGAGAATTTACAGTAGGAGGTGTTATTTACTCTAAATCGCCTCTCTTCACCCTAAATTTTAATTTCACGAAGATAGTTTATTTTTATATTAGTTTCCTTTTTGAGTTTGTATCACTCGTACACAAATAAATAAATCCTGCGCCCCATCTAAATAAAATTGTAAATAGAAACGGTCTATGCCATGCAATGCGATAATGATAAATGAATTTTAACTTTGTTATAAAAAATGCCATGACCCTAGCGTCACCAGTCTAAAAAAAATTTTGCTAGCAGCGTTAGGGTATGGGAATGCAATGCAATGCGATAACGATAAATGAATTTTAACTTTGTTATAAAAAATGCCAAGACCCTAGCGTCACCAGTCTAAAAAAATTTCGCTACCAGCGTTAGGGTTAGGGAATGCCATGCATAAGATAACGATAAATGAATTTTAACTTTGTTATAAAAATGCCAAGACCCTAGCGTCACCAGTCTAAAAAAATTTCGCTACCAGCGTTAGGGTTAGGGATGCAATGCGATAACTATAAATGAATTTAACTTTGTTATAAAAAAATGCCAAGACCATAGCGTCACCAGTCAAAAAAATTTCGCTACCAGCGTTAGGTTAGGGTTTGGGGTTTTTTTGTTTGATTTTATGTTACACATGATCTTTAGATTTAATTTGACCAGATAGCAAAATTTTTCAGGGTAGTGACGCATTTAAAAACATAACAATGCTATAAACATTATACAGTGTTCTTATCCTTAAAAAGGTTAATTACGTTTACAGTATAGCCTATTTGTGTTTAACCGAATATTTATTTCAGATTTCTTTTGTTATAAATAAATTGTGCATACTTTATTGCAATCTGCAAAATTGCATAACAGACTATAGAACGTCGCATTTAAAAAAAAAAATCCATAATTATAGGTTTCATTGAGTCACAGATCTCTTAAAATAGTTGGACGAATTTTTCTTGTTGCATGAAAATAAAGTTATAAAATATAATGAGAATCGTAGCCAAAAATTTAAATATTTAATAAAAATGACAATATTATTTTTCCAAAGGCGAAGCAAACGATATGCATTCTATTTTATTCTTATGACTTTACTTGTATCTATATATTTAATTGAATATAAATCATTTTTAAAATTAAACGATAATTCACCAATAATTTATCAAGAAAAGTATCTAACTTATCTTCCTCATAGTGGTTTTAATAACCAAAGAATTGCATTAGAAAATGCAATATTTCTGGCATGGTATTTGAATAGAACTTTGATTGTTCCACCTCTTCTATTGTTTAAAGGTGTTGCACCAGTCACATTTAAGCCATATGGTCAACTTTATAAAAACTTAAACACACTTACTAAAACCAATAAACTTCATAACAAGAGCGTAACTTATACCATGTGGAATTGGGAAGAACTTATGGACTTTACATTTGTGAAGCAAAACATTGATTATATTCATTGTCAAGATTTTAATTTCACACACTTGACAGAATCACTTCACATTAATAACAATTCTGAAGTATATAAAATAACTAATAGTTATCAACAACAATATTATGATGACCCTACAACAGAACATGGCACCTTATTTGAACGAGTAAATCTGATCGACTTAAAAGATAGAAATGAAAAACTATTACATTTTGGAAGTTTATATGCACGAGTAAAGATTATTGTTCAATATCCTGAAAATCAAAATTTTCGGAGTCAGTTAAGATATAGGATGTTAATTAATAATTTAATGATGGTTGATATTGTAAATAAAATTATAAATAAAATTGGTGGGACAGATAGTTTTATTGGTGTACATGCAAGATTAGGTGATGGCAGATTTGCAATGGTTAAAAAACAAACGGTACGAGAGCTTATCAAAAGACTTCAAGAAGATTTTAAACATATAAAAGTAAACAATAATAGTTTTTGTTCTCAAACAAAGATATATCTAGCTACAGATGTAAAAAAGAGTGATTCTTTCCTCAAACCATTCTTTCAAACTTTTCCTTGTACATATGTTCTAAGTGATTTTAATGATTTATTGGATCCATTAAAGTCTTTAAAAAACCCTAGGGATGATAAAATCATCTATGAATTTCTAATACGCTTTGTAGATTTACTGACTGTTTCAAAAGGTAATAAGTTCTACCCAACAGAAAACAGTACTTTTTCAGACTATGCTAAAGTCTTAAATAAAATTTGGTTGGATACATTTAATAATTAGGTTTAAAGAATTTGGTTGGATAAATTTAATAATTAGGTTTAATAGAATTTGGTTGGATAAATTTAATAGTTAATTGCCCAATCCCATGAAGTCTGTTGCGACTTATGCTAATTCAAAATCAATAAAAATTTGATTTTAACATATTTGTGCAATAAGAATGAAAAGAAAGAACAATGCAATAGAAATGTTTGCAATCTTAAATTTTACTATCTAATCTGTGTTAAGCCTTTTGATTAACATACATTTCCGGAAATAAATTTCGATGAAACGAAAGTATATTGGGCATTCGGAATATCATCCATCGAATCAGGCTTCTATGAATAATAATTTTTTCGATATTGTACATATTGTAAGTACGTACGTATGTAATCATTCTGTTCCTGGATAGTCTAAAATCATGAGACTTACGTCTAATCCGAATATTCGAAATCCTTGATTGAACTTATTGTTCTGAAAAGTTCTGTTTAAAATAAAAAATTACAAAGCATTTATACCGCATATTATGATAAAGTCTGAATTTTAAGGTTTATTGTGATCTAACTTTATAATCTCAAATGTTAAAAAATTTTCAGAATTACGGTGCAAACAACCTAGTCCCAGCAAATAAATTCGACTAAATTCAAAATACTAATCCTTGTTTACAAAAAATAGTATCCAAGAAATCTTGTCATAAAACATTAAATCCATCCAAGCTAAACATCTTGGTGGTCTTAAATTTTTTTCTAAAATTGTTTTTGATAAAACTGCAGAGGATTAAAATCAAAATTTATAATTAATCAAGCAATTTGGCCGCCCTATATATAATTAAAACAAGCAATTTGGCCGCCCTATATATACTAAATTTGGCCACCCTATATATACTAAATTTGGCCGCCATATGTCTATTAATTTGGCTGCTAAATTTGGCCGCCTTATACAGTTGTCCCTCCATATAGTCACATCCCATATAGTCACACCTCTATTTAAGCACCCAATCTTGCACGCGGACTTAAACATAGCAAAAAAAACCTCATTATAGTCACAAATCACTTATAATCATAAAAATTTGATTTTTTAACAATTTTATTAATAATAAACCCTCATTATAGTCACCAATTTCCAACTAAATATGGATTATAAAATCTGATTGGCCAATATTCATATTTATGCATATTAAAATTATCTATTAAAGCTTCTTAAATGTTTGACAGCAAATAACTTTTGATCCAATGATCTGACTTGGATGGAACAATTACCAAAATGTTTGTCTCAATGAGATGATTCTAATGAGCCCCAAATTATTAAAATCTAATTACAAGTTTCTTAGATCATTAAGAATTTGTGTCACTTCTTTTGTTTAAGAATTGATTAAATTTAAACATTTGAGTGAAAAATCAGCTATTTTGGGTTCTGTATTTGGATTTGGATGATTGTAGAATCTTTAGAATTGTCTCATTGAGATGAGCACTCTGGTAGTATTTCATCCAAATTGGGCCACTGAATCAAAAGTTATTCATTGTTAAACATTTTAAATAGTATTTTAATATTTTACAACTATATATTATATTCACACTCATTGGCTGTAGGCATGTGACTATACAAGGTATTTTATTTATAGTCACACCTCTATACAATTACTACAATAGGGTGTGACCAACTTGGTGACCATAGGAAGGGACAACTATATATTTGAAACTTGGCTACTTTTTGTATGTTATTAAAGCAATTTATAATGGTAATTTGGCAAATGGGCACATGCAGCAAAATGGCACATGCAGCCAAACATTTGTCAAATTACCATATTCAATAATTTGCCCAATAATAGAGTTATTCAGCAATTTATAATCATAATTGGTAGAAAGTCACTCACTAAGTTTTAATTGAATAAATATGATTATGTTATAACATATGAAAAAAATAACAAAAGAAAATTTTTATAATCATTCAATTTTTAAACAAATTATTTACTGCACAATTGGGCTTAGATGAATACTATTATTATTAAACTTTAAATATTTGCAAAACCTAGCACTGTAGACTTAAATATAGGGTTAATTATTTGACTTTTATTATTTATTGTTAAAATTACTCTCAAAAAGCTCAGAAAAAAAAGAATAAGTTATGCATAGTGTTTTGGGTAAAACTTAAAAAAAAATTATAATAATGCACTTGATTATTAATGTTAATTATTATAATAATTTCCTTTTTGGGTTTCACCCAGTATAAGTATTTAATATAAAAGCTGGAACTAAACACTAATCTATTTCTAATGTATCTGAACCAGAAATTTTGTTACCCTTTTGTAAAAAAATACATGAAGCATGGCAGCTTTTCTTTGTTTCTACAATCATTATTTTTAATTTGAGTGGTTGTTCTGGTTGCTCTATATTCAATTTAATTTGCTGAAATTAATATTGATGTGTTGTATATGTACCTTTAAGAAAAAGATGAAATATTGGAAATTTAAATATATAACTTATAAGCCTTACCCTAAAAAAAGTTTGATATACAATTACTTGTCAAATTGATTAAATACTAAATCTGGTAAGTTATAAATTTAAGTTCCTGAATTTTCATAAAATAAACTTGGTACATATAATGAATATACTGAATTTATAATTTGGCTATATTTATAAAAAAATCAAATTTGGCTATATATAATAAAAATATCAAATTTGGCTATATATAATGAAAATATCAAATTTGGCCACATGTAATAAAAATATCAAATTTGGCCACATATAATGAAAATAACAAATTTGGCCACATTATATAAAATTACAGATTTGGCTACTAGAAAATTTTATTTGTTGGAACTAGGTTGTCTGAACTGTACAATAAAACAGTTAACTCTCAGTTATAAGAAAGATTTTATAATAGAAATTTGCAGTTTTTTTTATATTAAATGCTTATTAATGACTTTTATTTATCATGCGATTTATTACAAACAAGTTTAGTTTCTTTACAAATTTCAAAATTTTAGATTTTGCAACAATTAGCCAAATATAGTATAAACATAAAAAGCATATTAATAGTATTAAATTTGGTTAATTTAATGGGTTTCTGTAAGCTGCCTGCACTAAATTTAGAGGATAGCTAAAGCTAGATGCATTTATATATTTTTGATTATTTAATTAAAATTAGGGTAAAAGTTAGTTATGATTAGGGTTAGGGCTTGACTTATAAGTAAAATTGCTTCTCGACATTTTTTATTAATGCTTCTAAACAGGTTTAGACACTCATTTTTTGTATTTTCAGCATTTTTTACTTTTTTTCTTTGTTTTTATCTCATTGGGCTGATCTGTAAAGATCAAATTTTACGATTTGATTGGCTTTTATTACGTAAATGCATCTGGCTTTAGATGACCCCTAAATTTAGTACAAAAAGCTTAAATTAATACAGTTAAAAACTAAAATTTAGAAAAATTTTATTGTTACCTTATATCAAATCTTTATAATAGATAAATATATACAGTATCTATTTACTCTACTTGTAATTTTAGAAGTATATCTTTTTGATATATATATTTATTATCGCTATTTTTAATAAAATTTAAAAATTTTAATATCAAATTTTAATAAAACTATTTTTAATATAATATAAAATATTTAATATAAATTATTTTTTTTGTAAGAGAATAGAAATTTGTCGCACCTGCGACATGTCATACCCCTGATTCTAACTAATCAAATCGCATAATTTTGTCATCAGCAAAATAAATATACGAAATCTTTCGAATGATATTGCATGCCAAAATCTTTCGAAAGAATTGCGATCGACGCGAAATCTTTCGAAATATGCGCAAACTTTTGAAAGATTTCGGCATGCATTTCTTTCGAAATATTTTGAAATAAATTTCAAAATATTTCAAAATATATTGCGAAATACTGCGAAAGTAGGCCAAATAAAAAAAATAAAAATCTCTATCTAATTATCCTTTCAGGGGTTGCAGGAGGTAATATTTCGCATATTATCGTTTAAATCTGCAATATTTTGCAATATTTCACAAAATTTCGAATTTTTTTAAAATTTTTGCAATTGAATATAAAATTTTATATTTATTTATTTATTTATTATTATATAAATTACATTTTTAAATTAAATATATATTTTTAATTAATATTACATATTTTATTATAATAAATGCATATATAATTTATTAATAACTTTATTTTTTAAAAAAATTTAAAAATTACAAATATTAAACAAAATAATAATAGCATTTTTATTAAAAAAATAAAAAAAAAAGACAAAAAAAAAGTAGCGTTATTTGTATATAAAAAAAAAACAAAACAAAAAAAAAGTTTTACGCGTCATAATTAGGTTCTTCTTGTTCTTCATCGGATCTATAATCTATATTTTTTGTCGAAGTTGTAGATCCTTCATCTTTTTAAATATATTCGAAAATTTCTAAAATTTGAACACAATGCAAAAAATCGCAAATTTTTAAGAAATTTTAAATATACTCGCCTTTTCTTAGCCTTTTTGTTGCCTAAAAAATATTTTTTCAAATAAAAATTCAATTTAAAAATTTAAAAAAAATTTTATATTTTAAAATATAAACTTACTTTTTTGGAGGATTGCGAAGGTCGTTTGAGATAATTAGACGTATCCTATAAATTTTTTAAATGTTTAAAATAATTATAAAAAAAATGTGATAATATTTCTATATAATCTATGTATAAATATACTCGTTCGAATTCTTCTAATTGTTCTCCAACTTCTTCTGGTTCGTTTCTTTCTTCTAATTCTTCTGGTTCGCTTCTTTCTTCTATATCCTCCGAAGTTAATGTCGAAAATGAATCACGTCGTTCTAACATTCGCTTTATTTCGAAAAATTGAACAAATTTTTAGTAAATAATAATAATAATAATAATAATAATAATAATAATAATAATAATAATAACTTGATATCTTTCAAGATCTTCTTTAACGATATCTTCAGAAATCGTTAACTTTTCGTAGTTTTGGCTAAGAATAGATTTGCATACCGCCATTGCGTATGCAGTCTTGTGGTCAGTTGTTTTTCCGGCGGGCCAAATCCTATTTAAAATTCGAACAACGTAAGTATCATTTTCATCAGAACTATTCGCAACTCTTGCAAAAAGAAGCTTAAAACAATTCTTCGTCTTTTCCGATCTCTTCCAATTCAAAACTTCTTCAGGTTTCGCCTTGGTGTTAATAGGGTCTAAAAGATTACCAAAAATAGAAAACATAGAGTCTTTAGTTTTAGTGGTTAAAGTGCTTCGCAACAACCTAACTTTTTCCAAAAGCTAAAAATTTTTTAAAATTAGAAAATAATAACATATTTAATATTTTCGAATATATGCGAAAATTGCAAACATTTTTCGAATTTATTCGAAAATATTTAAACATTTTTCAAATTTATTCGAAAAATGTTTAAATATTTTCGAATAAATTCGAATATTTTTAAAAAAAAAAATAAATAAATTTTTACAGGTCCATGAAGATTCTTCGCATAATAAGCCTTCCAATCTTTCTCTGACAATCTTCGCATGAATTCACGACTATGCTCCCTAAAATAGTCCTCCGCTCCTCTCTTGAGTTCTGCATCCGTAGGATAGATGGAGTTGTCTAACAACTCATTGGCAATTCCTTTAATGCTTTGCTAATTATAAAAAAATTATTAGAATAAAATATAAAAAATTAAAATAAAATATAAAAAATTAAAATAAATATTAAAAAAATTAAAAAAAATTACCTCAAGGAAAGCCTTTTCATTCTTTGCATTGTATTTCTCAGCGAAATTGTCTTCAAGTCTTTTCATTCACTCTTCAAGCTAATCCACTTTCGAACCAATTCGCTTAACATAGTGAAGAAGTTCACCCTGGTTCTCTAATAGCTTAGAGATCATTGTATGCAATACTTTATTTAAAATTAAATTATAATCAATGAAATATTTAAAAAATAAAAAAATAATTAAAAAATATAATTTTAAATTAAATTAACAACCTTCGAAAGTTCGCGCAGGTTCAGGTGAACCTGCAGCTTCCATAGTTGAACTTCCAGCTTCCACAATGTCTTGATCCATTTCCGCGATTGGATCTTGTCTAAGTGCAGCTTTTCCTTTGGTGGTTTTAGTGGTCTTGAAACCGGCGAGTTTTTGTCCGAACATCCTTTCAAAATATGTATATGTTTAAAAGTTTATTAATAATTATTGCTAAAAAATAATTAAAAATAAAATATAAAAAATAAAATAAAAATAAAGAATTTAAAATCAATGATCTCATAGTGAGCTGTAAGATAAAGACTTATATAAAAAATATAAGCCAGCAGACTTAGCAAGATAGTTATCCATCACATTTGTATGGCTAGAGCTTGCCTGAGGTTTTACTACTTATATTTATACTGTCTACAATCATATATGGATTTTAAATTCAATTAATATATATGCTAGCAAATTGCCAGTTTGCTATTCACAGTATCAGCAACTACATATATATTAATTAAGAAATCTATAATTAAAAGTTATACAGTATATTATGGTATATAGAATTATTTACCTAATAAGTTATAATTTGAAAAATAAAAAAAAAAACTTAAAGAAAAATTAGTCGAACAAAAAAGTATTTATAAAATTTAAAAATAATTAAAACAAAGTAACTAATGTTAAAAAAGTGCAAATTTTTGTAATAAAATAAATAAAAAAAAAGGCTTAAGTGGTGTTGCGAAGGTTGGCAATATGTTGCGAAGTTGCGAAGTTGTTGAAAGTTGTAAAAATAACAATGTTGATTGATAATCCATTGTTTACTTTTATAGTAAAATTTAATATCACCACAAGTGATCATCACCGCTCATATGTTCAGCCAATCGGATTGCAGGATCTCATGCAATAAAGAAGCAAAGAAAAATCCAAAAAATCTTCAATAGCGAAATATTTTACTATAATAACAAGTCTTCGGGCAATAAGTAAAAATTCTTAGCATTAAACTTTACATATAAACAAATCCTTCTAACCCAGACCCTACCTGACCCTAACTCTAAATCTTTATTAAAAATTTATAATTATGCAGCGATGATCACTTGTGATAAGTTAGCGGGCTGTGCTTAACCTTGGCTTATGATTTCACATGCTATTACGTGACCGCTACTAACACAATGTAGAGTAAAAATCACACTAATTTTTTAAAAAAATTTAATAAATGTTTAATAATTTTTAATAATTTTTTAAAAAAATTTAATAAATGTTTAATAATTTTTTAAAAAAAATTTAATAATTGCACATATATTTGCTGCGAAAAACACTATTAATTTATTGAATTGGAATTTAAACATTAGCGTCCAAGCCATTATTCCATACATAGCTGTTAGTAAATTTTGAAATGTTTTGAAATTAATTAAAGTATATTGTAACGAATTGAAAGTTGTCAATTTATGTAAAAACAATATCAGGCTGTGCTTAATCTTGGCTTATGATTTCACATGCTATTACGTGACCAATGACTTCACTACTAACAATTACACTAATTTTTTAATAATTTTTTAAAAAAAATTTAATAAATATTTAATAATTTTTTAAAAAAAATTTAATAAATGTTTAATAATTGCGCAAATTTTCTTTTAATCCATTATAATGAAGTTACTTGAACTGAATTTTGTGTTATATTAATTTTATATTTGTTGCGAAACAAATTTTAATTATTTCGCATTTTTTTGAGAAATGGCAAAATTATATATAATGTATAATAATAAATAAATATAAAATTTTAAACAGTTCTTTTTCACCACGGCTTTTCTCCATAAGTTGATTTAATTGTCGACAGTTTGACTACTGGTTCCTTGGCTAAAATTGCGAAATTTTGTGAAATCCTGCGAAATCTTGCGAAACCTTGTAAAAACTTTTAAATATTTGCAAAAAGCTTGATTATATTATTCAGAATAATTTAGTAGTATTCTTTCAATATAAAATTTAGATGTAGATTTATATAAAACAACTTACTTATTCCTGCGTTCTTTAGATAAAAAATATTAGAACAATTACGAGAACAATACATCCACCAATTTTTTTATTTGAATTTTTAGCTTTAATAAACAAAGATTATTGTAATGAATTGAATAATTTAAAAAAAATAATTGATTTAATACATTTCTAATAACTTCACATTATTTTGAAATGTTTTGAAATTAATTAAAGTATATTGTAACGAATTGAAAGTTGATGATGTAAAAACTATCTATTGTTTACTATTTATAGCAAAATTTAATAAGGATTTTCATTTTTCAAAAATTGATTGTATTTCAAAATCGGCAAGACAATAATACCTTTTATACTATTTTATAGTTTTACATGCATGTTCAGTGAACTTCTACGTGGTCTAATATTAGTCTAATGCAGATAATTTCGAAAGTTTAATAATTGCACATAAATTTGCAGATATGCTATGAAAATTAAATAATTGAAATTTGTAACTTTTTCAGAATGCCAAAATTGTGCTAGTTAAGTTTATTTGATCAGTGGGCTGTGCTTAGTGAATTGACCGTCTAAAAAATCTTCACCCTGCCATCCGGGTGAAACAGGTCAGTTAAAAAAAAGGCACTGCCAGGTCACCCGACGGGTCACCTGACAGGTCATCTGTTAGGTATGCTGTGCAAAATTAGAATCGATCATTAAGTCACTTAACGATGCAGGTAATTTTTGGATAATGATAGTAATCAGATCTTGAATTGTGTTCACGATCACAGTTTAAAAAAAATAACTCAGATCATTAAGTCACTTAACGATCTAAGATAAAACAACAATACAAATTATGAGTTAATCAATGAATATTTAAAAGGGGCGAGTCAACCCGCATGCCATAACGTGACCAACGACTTCTCTGTAATACTATGTAGAGTAAAATTAATCAATCGCATTAATTTTACTTAAAAAAATTTAATAAATGTTTAATAATGCACATAAATTCGCAAATATGCTGTGAAAATTAGATAAATGAAATTTGATAACTTTTAATTATTTCGAGAAATTACAAAGTGTTTTATCATTTATTCCAGAATGCCAAAATTGTCTAGTTAAGTTCATTCGATCAGTGGGCTATGCTTAAGCTTGGTATTCTTCTTTCATTGTTTCATATGCCATAACGTGGCCAACGATTTCTCTGTTAATACTATGCAGAATTAATTAATCGCATTAATTTTCTTAATAAATGTTTAATAATCGCACATATATTCGCAGATATGCTGTGAAATTAAATAAATGAAATTTGATAAATTTTAATTATTTCGCATTTTTTTGAAAAATTACAAAG
>QKWP01001137.1:125081-165142 GCA_003550325.1 Gigaspora rosea | reverse complement strand
CGAACCCTACATGGGGGTAGTTCAGCAATTTCAATTTATGGAATAACTAGGAACCCAGATGATGATAATTATATGATGGTTATGCAATACGCAAAACAAGGAAGTCTCCGAAAATTATTAGATAATAAATATAATGATTTAAATTGGGGACAAAAAATAAATAACTTATATTACATAGCTAAAGGGCTTGTTGCAATCCATAAGGCCAATTTAGTGCATAAAGATTTTCATTCCGGAAATATAGTTAATGAAGACATGTACAACTCTTATATTACTGATTTCGGATTATGTAGGCCAGTGTCTCAAGATTCAAGCTCTAAAGGGATTTTTGGTGTACTTCCTTATATTGCTCCAGAGGTGTTGTATGGAGAAAAATATACTATGGAATCGGATATTTATTCTTTTGGAATAATCATGTCAGAAGTTTTTACTGGATATCCTCCATATCATGATATGCCACATGATTTTAGCCTAGCAACACAAATTTGTCTAGGTCGTAGACCTGAAATCAGGTGTAAAGTTCCGCAATCACTTTTGGATTTGATGAATAAATGCTTAGATGCTGAACCTCAAAACAGACCAACTGCTAAAGCATTAGTAGATCAATTTTATTGTAATTCGAGAAATAAAGAAACAGAACTATACAAACAATTTGAAGAAATTAAAAACTTAGACAAAAATTCTTTAATACTCAATCAAGCAAATCAAACAAAATCGACCCGATTTAATTATCAAACACACAAACAAGCTATTTATACAAGTCGGTTTTTGAATTTTCAAAAACTTCCTAAACCAGTAAATGCAGGTGAGCATATTATCTCTCAGAACATTGGCCTTAAATTTTTACTTTTGGTGTGCAGCGACTCTATGTAATGAATAGTTCAAGAATTAAACTGTTTAAGACTTTTTTAGTCTTTTATATTGAATACTTTTTTTTTGTAAGTAATAAGAAGTTAGACCAACTAATTCTTAAATTTATTTTTCTAGCAATAAGTCATCCTATTGAACGCCCGATATTTAATTAGCTAAATTTTCTATATTGCCCTGCTTTGGTAAAGGCTAAAATCCTTATAACATTTAAAACTAAAATTAATCAGAATAAACAATCTACTAAAAGATGATTTTATAAAGTAGTTTGAATTCTAAAGCTTTTGGTATCAAGATATTTTTAGATTTGTAATTTGATACATAATTTATATGATTAACCATTAAGAGTGTTTATCTATTTATTGGTCAATTATTAAAGGTATTATAAATAAATACTATTAATACTATTGTATTAAATTTAAATTTTCTAATTTTTTATACATTAATATATGGAACTCCCTACGGCAAAACAAGGCAGTGGGCAGACCAATCAGATTTTGATATTTTATGCTGATCATTTACTTAAGATTCTTGTCTTTATAAAGATAATTTTTTTTATTGAATATATTAATAAAATGTATACGAATTTAAAATTTTCTTTGTTACCATTATGGTAAAATATCACACGACAATTTTCAAATATGATTTTCTCAAAATTAGGTAATCATTTCACTGCCTTGTTTTGCTATGGGAGATCCCATATATAAATATAATATATATTTTTGTTTTGTAAATTGGTTATATTAACCAATTAATTACAAACTTGACTTTATTAAAATGTAGCTTAAAGTGCTATTTCAAAATAAGATATTTCAAAAGTTTTTTAGTATAAAAAAAAAATAAAAATAAAAATAATAAAATTTTTTGTTATAATAAAGAATATTAGTTGTATTTTATAATATGAGTTTCAAATTTAACAAATTTTTTATTTTAACTCTATGACCCATAGAATTAAAATAAAAATTTGGATCAAGTTTGAATAGATAGTTATTGAAATATTTATAAGATATTGGTCATGCAATGATTAATATAATGAAATTTGTTCTGTTAGAGTTAGGGTGCGAAACGGGCTGGGTCGGGTCAGGCTTTCTAAGACCTGAAACAGAGCCCGAAAAATTTTTTTAGGCCCGATTTCAAGCCCAAGCCCGACAAAAAGCCTGTTAAACAAACCGGGCCGGGCCTTGTTATAAATTGGGCTCAAGCCCGACAAAAAAGCCCACTAAGCAAACCGGGCTGGGCTTTATTTTAAATTCGGCCCAAGCCCGGTCCGGCCCGTATTTCATATAGATTTTTGACTCTAACGGCAGAAGATGCCATCGGAAATCGTATTAAAACCTTTTTTTAAGAGCCGATAGTATAGTGTTGAAACCGATAGCATGGATAATAATATATTCGAAATGTTCTTCTAATCTATATTCGTTCACCAGACTTACTTGTCTGGCTTTTTGATTTCTTACTAAGGGTATGTTTTCCTATCTAGTGAAGTTTACGTACATACGTACATATGGTGCAAGTCTAAAAATCACAATTATTTCAGGACAAAAATTAAAATCTTATTCCTTAAAAAAAAAATAATCAAGTAACACAATTTAAATCAATATCTACTTCTGTAACGAATAAGGTAAAATTGAGGTTTTTATTCTTGCACCGTATCGGTTAGTGCACAAGAATTAAATTTCTTACCCCTACATTATAACTACAATATAAGGTATTTTCAAATATACTTTTGCTTTTTGCTTTTTTTTTTCAACAAAACCCGAGTTCGGCTTTTGTTGAAAAAAAAAGCAAAAAGCAAAAGCATATTTGAAAATACCTATAGTATATATATGCGTATATACGTAATCTACCTTTAGGGTTTACCGGGCCTAACCGGGCCTAATCAAGTATATTACAGAGGCCCGGGACCAGCCCGATATTTTTTAGGCCCGACCCGAGCCCGGCCCGCTTTATAAAAATGTGAGCCCGAAACTAGGCCCGAGCCCAGCCCGGCCCGCTAATTTCCGGGTTTAGCCTGGCCCACTCTGCACCCTAGTTAGAGTAAATAATTGGTTGACATATACCACTGCATAGCATATTTTAGCCAATTATTTACTACAAAAGAACAAATTTTGTTATTTATTATGCATAATCCAATATTGATATTATTGTGCAATTTATAATCATGCTTTACAATTATTTGTACTTATAATAATGTACAAGAAATAATGAAAGGAAAGTTTATAATTATAAGTCTTTACACAATAGCTTTATTTAAAGTTTTAAGAATATTTAAGTAATCAAAAAGATTGTAGTTATATTTTTTTAAAAAATTTAAGCAATAATATCTTAATAACTATTAATTTAAGCTTGATAAAATTTTTATTCTAATTAATAAATTAATAAAATTAAAATAAAAAATTTTTATTTTTATTCTAATTAATAAATTAATAAAATTAAAATAAAAAATTTTTATCTGTTTATATTAATAGTTATCAAAACATTATTACTCAAAATTTGAAAACTACATAGTTGCAGTTTGTTTTAATATATAAGTACTTTAATTTTTAAAACTATAAGTAAAAAATATCTAATAACTGTTTAACCAAAATTAATTAATTTTTTATTTTAATTCTATAATTTATAGAATTAAAATAAAAATTTTGATATCAAAATTAGGGTTCCAAACCGGTTTGAAAATCCCTATCCGTGACCCGTCAGGTCAATTATCTTTTCCAACCGGGTACCCGAAACTAAACCCGGTTACCCGATTAAAATGGGTCACCCGGTTGTATAAAACGGGTCACCCGGTTATGTTCAGGTGATCCGGATAACTGATTAGCGAAGTAAGTCAACAATACAACTAAATAAAGAAATTTCGTATAAAGAAGCATTTCCTCCTATGACTTATTGACGGGTGACCCGTTTATTGACGGGTGACCCGTTTATTGACGGATGACCCGTCTATTGACGGATGACCCGTTTATATATTTAAACTGGTTTGTCAAAAATATGACCCGGATAGTAATTTTTTCGGGTCGGGTTATCAGTTTCACGGTTATCCGGGTTAGAGCTTGGAACCCTAATCAAAATACCCTCATTTCAATTTTAAAAAATTTAGAAAATTATAAAACAAAACTATAGCTTAATTTTTTCAAATTTCAAATAATAATATTTTTGATAACTTTTAATATAGACAGATAAAAAATTTATTTTAATTTATGGATTTGTAAAATTAAATAAAAAATTTTGTTATTAATTGTAATCTGTGATATTGCAAATAAATTATATAATCAAATAATCTATATATTGAAACAATAAAATTAAAATTTATTTATTTATTTAATTTATTATTGTATAATAAAATAGCAAGCTTTGGTTTAGATAATTCTATTTTATATTCTATAGCAAAATGTTCTTTTAAAAAAATATATTAGTTAAAATAATAATTAAAAAAATTGTATTTTTGATAAAGTATAAATTTGTAAAAAAAAGTTAATATATATGGAGTGCTCTATATTAAAAGAACCATCTTTACATATATTTTATTTTGAGATACCATTTGTTTTGATTTTTGAACTAATCTAAAATTAATTAGATTTTACAATTTTGATTAGTTAAAGATAGCAGGTGACTATTAGATAATCTTATAATGTATTGCTTTATGCAGTCTCATGTAATATTTCTTCTTATATTATTTTAATTTTTTACTATGCAAATTGACTTTCATTAATAATTGAAAAATATCAATCATATCAAAGTTTATATAAATTTAATAAAACTCATTTTTCAAAAAATTGTAAAATGGGCTTTTTTAATATAGAGCACTCTATATAATATAAGTAATAAGATTTTTCGGCAACTCTTTCCAACAATCCCTCATACCAATTTTTCCAAGAAGACCAACCTATGAAAATTTTGCAATTATTATATTTGTATATAACAAAAACTTTATCAGAAGCGACTTGGATAAAGGGAACAAACTTTATGTTAAGACGAACTGAAATAGAGTTGAAAAAGAACTCTCCTTATGGTTTGAACTCTCCGGGTAGAAGAGGACCCCGGACATCTCTCATATAGGTCATAACTGGATTTTGGCCAATTTTGACCTAATTTGCTGAAAACGACAAAATCTATTTATTTAAATTACTTTTGATCCAGTAATCAGAATTGAATGAACTTTTTTTTGTTAGATGCGCCTCGCTGAGAGCTTCATTTTAAAAAAAGTTCATTCAAATTGGACCACTGGATGCCAAGTTAATTGCCAAAAACTGATTTTTTGCTTTTCAAATTTTGGGGGTTTTTGCTGAAATGCGTAATGTATGACCTCTGTACTACATGTTCGGGGTCCTGGTAGAAGACTTTGTTGCTATAGAAGATGTAGTAGGGCTAAAACCCTGAGGTTTTTTGTCAAAAGACACGAAGCTTATGCAAAAGTGTTGGTTAAATATAATATTCTGTCAAAATATAAAACTTACGTTCTTTACAACTTTGGTACTCTTGATATTTCTCCTTGAACTTTTCAAATTTTCATCAAAAAGTGGGAAATCTAGCTTACTCTCTTTAAAAAATCGGCATTGTTTATATTTTTCCAAATTGGAACGGATATGCCAAAATAGAGTCAAGTCACGACTTGTATATAGGATCTTGTGATAAACAATAAAAACACGTGTGATAGTTTGAAGGAAATACTGAAATGAAATTTCTTTCTAGAATTTTCTTGTAGACGTAGTTTCTTTTCTTTATTTTTTTTATATGTACATATAATACTCAGGTGAGCATTTCCCTGCGCAGTATTATAATTTTTATTTTATTTATTATCATTTATTTTCATTCAGCTTTCATCTTAGGCAAAGAATTTTTCTTTGTCTTTCTCATCTAGTATTTGTTTTTCATGTTAGTTTGGTTTCTCATTTAGATTGCATAATTATTCACCCTTTTAGTTTTTCTTTTTAGTTTCGTTCAATCTGTTTTTCATTAATAGTTGAACATGGATAGTAATATTCCCGCCATTGTTGCTAGATGGGAGTGATTTAAAGAATTTTTTTTTGCTTTTGACGAGCTAACGAAATTGTCTACTTTATTTGTAAAATAGTGTGACAGGTCACACCAAGGTGCTCTTAGAAGTTATCGAGTGATGCTAGATTTGCAAAGTAGAATAATAGAGATTAGTTTAGTTCGCGTGTATGGCTTTTTTACTTCTTAGTTCTACAAATAAATATTAACAAGACTATCAAAGATTAAATATATATATATATATAAGTAATAAAATAATCTATAATAGCAATTTATAATTATTATAAATTGTAAGTTTTTATATTTTGTATAAAATAACAAAGCAATATATTGTGATTTTATACAATTTGCTTAGGGCAGTATCATTAATCACCTGATTATTTTTTATCAGAGACCTACCCTCCTATTTTTTAATATACATATAGTCAGGTTCTTATATATAATTTCAACTTTTTTGACCCCCAGAAAATCACCTGATTTTTGGCACTCTCCTTAAGATAATATTATATAAACTAAGTTTACTTTTTTTCTAAAATTATACATATATAAATAATAGCTAATTATTATTGTATATTAATTTAAATAAATTTAACAAAAATTAATTAGCAGATAAATAATGATTTATACTATTAATCTTTTTTTTTTTTAATCTGTCGTAGCCAGTCTGATCTTTATTAGAAGAATTATATAGAAGCTACATAATGTACTTTCTAACTGTAATGAACGATACGAAACTGGCTGCTTCAAATGAGTGCCAAGTTTGGTTACTGCACTGATTTTTGTAAGCACTAATGATGTATCGGCCTTCTCCAATACATCAGATAGTGTATAACTAGTATCTAGCTACCTACTTCATAATCTATTCTCTTAAAAAAACTTCCTCTCTGAGCTACTCATGACAAAGAATAAAAAAGAGAAAAGATTAAATGGGGACAAAACAACTAATCCTAAACGAAAACCAAAATAAACCAATAAAACAACTATAAGAAACAAAGTAAAAAAAATAACACAAAGAAAAAGCAAAGAAAAATAAAAAATGAAGGTGCTACTATGTTTGCATGAAAAGATAAAAATTATATAATATTACATAGATTAAATCTATTAAAATGTTATATATACAGCAAAAAATGAGAAAAAGCTATTAAAACTAAAACCTAAAAAAAAAGATAAGAAATTTTTCACGTGCCCTCCAGATCCAACTATGTCATTCATTGTTTATTTGTATATAGCGACCAGATTCACTTATAACGGCACCAATTCCAATTCGGGTCGCATCCCAATTCGGAAGGAGTAAACACTGCCAATCTTTTGGAGGGGATAAGCTAGGATTCCCACTTTTTGGCAAAAATTTTGAAAAAATCCAAAGGGAAGTCGGATGATACTGGACCGAAATTTCAAGGAGAGGGTGTAGTCAGAAAAACTCATTTTTTTGTTGTTCCCTACTGTTTTACTACAGGATACTTCATCGATGGAAAAAAACTTTAATCTTCACCAAAATTTCTTGTACAAGGGCTCCACCTCCTGCCAGTTATCTTGTAAAAGTATGCTTTTGGCTTGCATGCCGAATATATAAAGGAGTCCCCAGTTAAGTAGTTAACCTTTATAAAAACCATTTTCCTGTGTTATCCTACTATACATTATGTATAGGCAACTCTCTAACAAAAAACTTCTTGTTTTTCTTCCGTTGGTAATTTGGTTCAAGTAATCATTGGAAAGAGTTTTTATTTATACTATTAATCAATATTTATCGATTATTGATATATAATATATTGTTTTACAACAGATCTGCCAATTTATCTTATATTTTAATTAAGATATATTATTTTTTTGTTATAACAATTTCTATTTGGACACTAGATGTATTAACACTTAGTTATACAAACCAAATATAAAAGCCAATCAAATTATTGAATTAAATGTACTTTGTAGATCATATACAAATCATTTTTTGTATGACAAAAATAAAGCAAAAAACAAATAATTAATAATATTTTAAAATTTTGTTTATAAAATTATTTTTGGAGCTCTAATAAAAAAAAATTTATTATAAATTTTGGTATAAAATATGCTTCTATTCTATCTCAGGCCTTAACCCTAACCTAATATTAGTAAAAATTTTATTTATTTTTTTGTTTATTTGATAAAAATTATTTTTATTTACATATTATACAAGCCTGTATTTCAAATATCTAGTGTCAAATTAGTATTTTCTTTTGTTATATATTAATAATTATTTATTTAAAAAATTTTTAATATTAGAGTTAGGGTATAGTTAAAAAAAAGGTTAGTGCTAAAGGTAACTATATAGTAAAATTTTACAAGAATTTTTTTTTTTGCTAGAAAAAAAGGTGGTTTCATAGACAAAATTTTCAGTTATTGCAATATTTTTGAAAATGGCATTTTTTCACTTCATTTTCATATTACATGATCAGATGTAATATTACACCTGATCTTGATTCTTATTGGCACGAGACTGTCACTACAAGTGACAAATAGATTTACTCTTTTTTTAAATTCCATCCGGTTATTAAAAAAACATATAAAAAAATTTTTTTAAAGAAGTTTCTAATTTTGACCTGGTCTTGGGTTATGAAAACCAATTAATTAATTTGCATGGCCTCACTGGTAATATATTTTATATCTGATATAAGCTAAATTAGTATTCTACAGAACTGAACTGGAGAACCGGAACTGACCCAGAACTGACTCCGGTTCAGTTTCAAGTACATCATTTTTAGAATAATTCGGTTCCAGGTCTCGATTTACCCGAACCTATAGTCTAATCTTGTATAGCAAAAAATCTTATATAAAAGTAAAAAAAATTTTTTTTCTTTAAAAAAGTATATAAAAGAATTCTATAAACACACAAAGCCAAAAGTATTATTTGTTAAAACTTCTTCTTTCTTTCAAGTATATCACACCATACCTAATAAAGAAAAAGTGCGGGTTACCTTTTTTATAAGAACCTCTTGTAAATTAACTGTTGGTGTTCATATCTGATATATAAACGGAAACTTGGTTAATAAGATCTGTAACATTCGTACCGGTTTAAATTCTAATAAATATATTAATTATAGTCAAGTAAAAATGAGACTTCGGACTTCAATTATATTTTTGGCGGATATAATCTATCTAATTTATTTAGGAAGTGTGTCCGATACGGGTTTACTAATTTTTCTCACTACTCAATATTGTGATGGGCGATTAATTATCAGTTAGATTAGTATTAAATATCAATTACTCATCCAATACAAATATTATTGAAAGTTCTAAGTAGGGATGTTAATGGAGTAAGGTACTCCAGAGTAACTGTGGAGTATAACCCACTCCATACCGATGTGGTCTAGACATGACACCACCTCGGATTACTAAGATATTATTAATAGGAGTAATTGCTCCGGAGTAATACTACTAATACAAAATGGATTATACTCCGGAGTATTATTATATATATATTTTTTACCGTATTTCCCCAAACTAAGGTAGCGTATTTTCGGGAAAACACGGTACTATAAACTCCGGGTTATACTCTGGGTTATACTCCGGGTTACACTTTGGAGTATGCTCTGATTCATACTTCAGTGTGGTGTGGTGTTAAGGGATACTCTGCCAGAGTATGCACCACACCACCCTGGAGCACTCCGTTAACATCCCTAGTTCTAAGTTCTATATTCGATACCGGTTCTACTGGTCCGGTTCCGGATCCATATGATACGGTTCCGGGTCTTTATAAGGACCCGATATCATGTGACGGTTCGGGTACGGTTCTTAACAATACCCGCCCGGAACCGGACCGTGCGGAACACTATGCTAAATACTAGGTACACACTGTACGAATGTCTGCTAGCGAAATAAAATTTAGTGGTGAAATAGTTTCATCACTATTGGTGAAACTGATGTTGAATTGGTAAAATAAGTGACCAGCATCCAGGGGCGCGGAATTTTCGAAACCATTTTTTTGAAAGATTTTGGTAAAAATCACTGCACGCAAATTAACCAATAGAAAATCACGATATGGTGTAACATAAATAGAAAAATGCTGACTAGATTTGATTGGACAATTTACAAATGGTTTGATTGGGTATCGTCAAAGAACCTAATATATTTGAAATTAAATGGTCGAAATAGATAAAATAATCGAAATAAAAATTTCCTTTGAATCGAAATAATATTTCCGTGTCCCTGCCAGCATCTCTAGTCCGGAGCGCTAATATACAAAATCAATACATAATGTTCTAGAATTTTGAGTGATCAACATCACGTGGCTGACGGAGGGATATTGCATTTAGTTTACCTGTCCCTACGGTTTTAACTAGTAGAACACTGTGATAACTGATAAGAAAAAATGCGTACGTCTGTACGCGCGCACGGTAGACAATTGATCTACATCTGCAGATCATAGGGAATAAGTTAAATTGCCTTTAACGGTTTAAAGATAGATAGGAAGCTAAATTAATTTGGATTATTATGATCATTATATTATTAATTTATGCATAAATTATTTTATCAAAAGCTAGTTTAGCCCCAACGGTAGTAGATTCACTAATGAGAAAGAATGCTTATAAAGATAAATACATAAATTTTCTATAAATTCAATTATTATCACCAGTATTTGAGGGTTTCAGAATTAACTTATTTCGAAAATAAGTGGGAGTTTAAAAGATCCAGTTTTCTATTTTAAAATTCCGGATTAAAAAAGTAAATAGACGTAGCTGATGATAAAATTAGCTTTTTTAGATAAACAGCACTTTTTTTTTTTTGAAATAAAACGTCATTTATTTTTATCTGAAATCGGACGTCGAATCATTAATTCTGAAACCCTTTATTGGTACAATTAAATTGATCAATTAAATAATTATTTTGCCCCATTCACTTTTTCCCATTGCATCTTAGCGCCAATAATAGCAGAGAGTACTCCAGCAAGGCCAACTATACCATCTTCTAGATGAATATATCCAAGGGAGGTGGTAGGAATCATTATATCAAAAATATCTTGGAGAAGTTGTCTGATAAGATTTTTGCGCTCCCTAAGACAAGCAGTTGTTTTGATTAAAATTAAATATTATATAATATAAAAGACAAATATGATACAAACCTCCTAAGAGCGATAACTTCGGAATCGATACTAGAAATTTTTTCGCTACTCTCGATATTTTTAGATCTACTATTTTTTTCAAAAAAATTTTTTTTAAGACCATTTTGATGTAATTTATATAGACAATGAATGATCGAGGACGTAAGACCAAAAATCCAAAATTTATATGCAATTTCAGTTATTTTTTTTATTTGTTCAAATTTATAAACGCCAGTACTATGTGCCTATTATGAATTTAACGTAATAAATATTCAAATGTATTAATGAATTGACGAAAGTTAAAAATGAAAAATTATGAAAGCATACCCAAAGCAAACTATCACAAAATAGATAAACAGTATAGCCTAACCGCCTGCCTACTGTGGTAAACCTAGCGATTTCATCCTTCTCCTTAAGAGCTTTAGAAGCCTGTTGTAAATGTTCTACAAACTTTCCAGTTCGCATGACTATAAATTTGGTATAAAAAGATAAGAAATTAAATATCGAACAAAACTTCAATGACCGTGATACATACGTTTTCTAGACGAGGCAATTGTGCTTTTCAGACTGCTAAGTCGTTTAATCGTCTCTTTATCATAGTTAATGCGATTAAGATACCATGCCAGGAATCGTGCAAAGAATTGAACCCCCTTAAAAACTTTATCACGACCAACGGTTGTGTTGGCATATTTGAGAGAACTGTCGACAACAGGGTGGTGGATTATTTGAAGGGGCATTCCTATAATTCTTGTAATAATCAACTGTAGTATTGGGATTTTTTATTTTTTTTTTTTAAGCATACGTATCAACGTAATTTGTTCCACATGATGATAGATGTGATTATCTTGTTATCTAACATTTTTAATTTAAGTGAAATACTGATTAAAATATAAATTCTTTTAACGTTAATTGCGGAACAATGAAACTAGATACATTAACGATAGGAAAAAAAAGGCTTTTTTTGGACATCAAAGATAATAGCAGATAACGATAAGATAACGATAAGAATATTACCTGAATTTTAATTATCGTTATATATTGCATTTTTGTAAGATGCAACTCAAAGTACCCTTTGATTTGATTCTGTTTTTTTTTTAAGACTAGAAATAAGATACAGAGTTGTCATTGGACAATGTGCCAATTGTCCAATAAATTTTTGGGTCGATTCAATAATAATATGTCAAGAACAGGATGTATGATTATAACTTGTTCCGGAGCTCATAACGATAATTTTGGTTGTATGATTTTTACAGGGCTCCCTGGGACCCGTAAAATTTTACAAATTTCAAGTATCAATTAAAGTTATAGTTTGTGATACGTAGAAATGAGCGGAATATTTTGGAATTTCGGAATATTTCGGAATTTCACAATTCTGGCCCGCACTAGCAGCCAACCACCATCTGTGCTGTAGATTTAGTGAGAAATAATTTCTAAGACATACAGCACCTGACTAGTTTGTATACCGTCTAGAGATGTGATTGATTTCTAATCATTTTTTATATTGCATTAAATCAAATTGTTCTTATAATGCATTCTTCAAAAGAATAAACTTATGAAATTTTCTAAATTAAATCAAAATGTATCAAAATTTGAATCAAAATTTATCTAATATTTATTAAATTTAAATCAAAATTTATCTAAAATTTATTAAATTTAATCTAAATTTTGCTTAAATTTTTTGTTATTATCAAAAAAATTTTGAACTTTTAATTAATAAAACTAAAATTTTATGGGTCCCAGGGCAATCCCCAAAATTCCTGGTCGGATTTAGGTTAGCACTTAGCCCTAGTGGTTAGCATGTTCTATAGCACAATTATTAGTTGGGCACTTTTCACTTTATGAACAGCTATGATTTCATATGTAAAATTTTAGTGACCCTGGGCAAAATCGATCATTTCCGGCCCTGCTGACCAGGGTTTCGATACAAAAAAGCTATAAATTCCCTAGTATAATCAAAATTATATTTTATATCGAAACTGTGATCAATATTTTATAATCAATTCTTAGGATAATATCTAGTTAGAAAATAAAAAAAGTGAAAATTATCCTCTTTACATTTTCTAAATGAAATTTAAACACTATTTAGCCATTATCAAGAGACTATATTAAAATATTAAAAAAACTTCTAAGCAATGATTTGATTCGAATGTGCCTTGAAAACGAATTCAATTTATATCTTTAAATGGGTATGACAATTCAATCTATATTCAATAAAATAGATAGATGAGAATAATTAAATGCTAAATGTATAGCAAAAGAATATTGGCATTGAATTTATTCATTTTTGATCTTGTCGATTGTCTTAAAACGCCATTTCAAAATTTTCAAAATAAGATACTCAAGCATAGATAATATAAAAATATGAAATTTGCAACAAAAATTTTTTGTTATAATAAAGAATATTAATTATATTGTTAGATACAATTGTTAGCTTAAAAGCGAAAGCTATCTTTTTTCATGAAGCATATAGATCGTTATAAATTTTATATGTGCTTTAACTTGCAAATCCCTTATTAATAATTAAATCATTACCCTGAAAAATTTTTGACATTTTATCGATATGCTTATATTTATAACATATATCTTTTATTTTATTCTATTTTATTCATTTTATTTTTTTTTTTTTTAGCGAGCATAAGTGAGAACATAAACAATAATTTGGGAACACTCTTAGCAATTATGCTATTCTCATGAGAAAAAACACTGATCATGATGACTTTGACATCTTATTGCTCTAGTTGTAAATTTGCATCTTCCGTCTCTATATTTGTACGGTATGAATATTATCCCAATAGTTTGGCGAAAGAATTTTGCAATCGTTCCACTAAACTTGTTAACAATGACCTGTCTAATGAAATTCATAATTATTGGTTATTTTTTTTTTATAAGGAGTAATTTTAAAATAATATTGTATGTTCAAAATTCATACCTATGTTTCTACTCCTTTTTACATTGAAAAAAATTAATAGGAAATTTAAGAATGCATCTTTGATGTCAATTTCCTCTATAATAATAAAAAATCATGACCTATAGAAGAACGTTCGATTATCAAAAAAAAAAAAAAAAACAGCCACGAAGCGCTTTTCATTCTTAATTTATACGTCCTATTCACCATCAAATCCCATTCACCGAGAATGTTTAGTAGCTAAAACTATCGGCTATAAAGAGCTTTTATTCCAGGTATTTTACATCAATATTGACAGCGTAGCTTCGAAATTCAGCGAAATCTAAAATGCGATCAAATTTATTACATACCGTAAAAATTTCTTCGATCCATTTTTATTTTTTGTAAGTTTTTTGACCCCTAATCTTTCGGCGAATCTTTCGAAGCCTGAGTTTAAACAACTTCATTACTTGTAACTCAAGTTTTTAGTTCATGTTTTCTGAGTACTTGAGATCAGATGAGCTCTTTAGGCTTAAGTTTTCAACTTCTTTTCGTATCAGATTCTTCAGATACAGTATATAGATCTAAGAACTTAGCTGATGCTTAGTATAAAGTAGTGGTTTACAGTCTATGGGTCATAGACTAGGAAAACCTCGTCTGACATTTTTATATTTTTGAAGTGCCATATGTATTTCACTTTTTACCTTACACTGATATAATAATTTATTAAGATATTTTAACTTGAAGGTAATCCAATCTTTAAACGTTCGTGTTCTAAAAATAGATTAACAGATTCGCTCGGGTTGGTCAATCAATGTTTTATAATCGCATGATACAAGTCACTCTCGTCATAGTGAAGTGATCGGCTGAGATTTTCTTCACTATATCGAGAGTCTATTAGTAAATTCACTATATCGAGATGGTTTTTATATAAATTGGTCTTCACTATAACGAAAAGTTCACTATATCGAGAGTTCATTATAACGAGAGTGACTTGTAATTGGTGTCTAAAATAAACAGGTAAAAATTTAGGTTTACAAACAATAAAATATCATTTTCTCAAAATGGGGTTTCCTAATCCATGTGTCTGTTAGACTTAGCAAAGAAATTATAGCATTATTTTCTTCAGGTAAACTCTATAGATGATTGGTATACAACGTTCCGAAATTAGTTTTTTACTTTAAATAGTAGGTGACTGTGACACAGAGGAATTTTTTTATATGTACCAATAAATAACGCGCATATACTCAAAATATCGAGTAGGTTGGCGTTACTTTGAGGCAGGGATAAAAGTTTTTTTAAACCTGCCTGTTATATCAAGTTATTTGTTGAAGCCCTAATGTGAGGTGCGCGTCATTTCGAGACGCGATGGGTGTTACTTTGAAACCACAGCTATTTTTAGGTGACGCGACTTTCTGAATAACGCCCATGATCGTTATTCCGCGAAAATACGGTATATGTAAAGTCGCCCAAGAAATTTCAAATTTGCTATGTATGTAATAAGAAATTATTGCTTCATGTATACCTGATATAATTATCTAAGAATCACTATTAAAACTATAAAATTATAAAAAAATTTTTTTTTAAAAAACAGTTTAATCAATTAAACTACGATATACACTATATTCTATAATTATTAATCTTAATATATGTCAGATTTTTATTATGTAAATCGAGCGAATTTATTCGAATATTGTATTTTTTTTTGGACGTATTAACCAATTTTAGATTATTTACTGTAGTTAAATAATGATTATATGCTCACGTGACAGTATATTAATCGCATATTTTTTAGTTTTTTTTGCCCAGTTTTATTTATGCCGACTACAGAATCGTGAAAGAAATTAATATATAAATTTCGTAATATGCTGTCATATATCTTTAGACGGATCTCATCATGTGACAATGAGTTTTCTTTTCATGATATAAACATAAATTCGTAAGAACGTTTCTACCTTCTCCAATAACTTATTGAATTAACTTTAACCTTCGCTTAAGCAAACATGAGTGAACTTGAACAAGTACCCGATCAAGAAGCCGAACTTCAAGAATCAGAAGAGGAGGAGGTAATAAATTAATTCTTGCGCCGAATGTTGAATACCATTTTTACATTATTTGATAAAATTTTTAAAGTTTCATATTTCATATTTAAATATTTTATGTAATCACAAATAATTTAATTTTTTCTTTTTTTAGGAACTTTTCTATACTGAAATCGACGAACTTCAAAACCATGGAATTGGTGCTGCTGATATTACTAAACTTAAAAGTGCTGGTATATGCACTGTGAGGGTAATTGTTAATCTTATTAACCTCGTATCCATTATATATGAATTAAATCATGTAAATATATATTTTTTAATTCATAAAATAGGCTATTCATATGACAACGCGGAGAAATCTCTGCAAAATTAAAGGGCTCTCTGAAGCAAAAGTTGATAAACTTAAAGAAACCGCTTCTAAACTCCAAGTTATTGAATTTATCACGTGTTTATATATAATTTTTTGCTTACATTAATTATTTATATATTTTTTGAATTAGTCTGCTTCTTTCATGACTGCTACTGAGTTTTCGCAAGTAAGGTCGAAAGTGATGTATATATCAACTGGTAGTAAATCGCTTGACGCGCTTATAGGTGGTATGTATAATTTGTTAAATTATTACTACCTTTACCGTTTTATAATTATATTCTCTATTTGCCCTCAATTAGGTGGTGTTCCTACCATGTCAATTACTGAAGCATTTGGTGAATTCAGAACTGGAAAAACTCAAATTGCTCACACCTTGTGCGTTGTGGCGCAGCTTCCGCTTGACATGGGTGGAACAAGTGGAAAGGTATGTAATTTTTTACATTTTTTTTTTTTTTTTGTTTATGTAAAAATTTATTAAGATTTATTATTCTCCTTATATAAAGGCAGCTTTCATAGATACTGAAGGTATAATAAATTTTATTAATTCTATCCTAATTTCAATTAATAATTTTATTAAAAATTCAATAAAATTTAGGAACTTTTCGTCCAGAGCGTATCAAAGCTATAGCTGCTCGTTTCGGAATTGACCATGAAGCTGCCCTCGAGAATATTCTTTTTGCTCGTGCCTACACTTCAGAACATCAAATGGAACTTATCATCGAGTTAGCTGCTCGATTTGCTGAAGAAAAAGGAGTATATCGATTATTGGTATATATGAATTTGATATACTTTTTTTTTCAACTTATTATTGTCTAACTTTTAATGTTTGCACTTAAATTTGTAACTTGTAGGTAATCGATTCTATCATCGCTCTCTTTCGAACAGATTATGCTGGTCGCGGTGAACTTGCCGAACGGCAACAGAAACTTAACATTATGCTCAGCCGCCTGACTAAAATCGCGGAAGAATTTAACGTTGCTGTTTATATTACAAACCAGGCAAAGAATTATTCTGTAAATTCTTTTGTTTATTAAATATATTTTTTTTGACATATATTTTATTCAGGTCCAAGCTGATCCTGGAAGTAATATGATGTTTGTGAGTGATCCTCGTAAACCTATAGGTGGTCACGTTCTTGCACACGCGTAAGTTATCTTTTTAAAATTTGGTAATCTTATTGTGTTTAAGATTGATTTAAATGATGCTAATTGAATTAATAGATCGACTGTTCGCCTTTATCTACGTAAAGGTCGTGGTGACGAACGAATTGCCAAGGTTTATGATTCACCTGATGTACCTGAAGCCGAATCTCGTAATTATAATATAAATTACTTGTTACTTGTTTTTTGTGTGACGAAATCAATCTTTTAATTTTAATAAAAAATGTAGCGTATACCATTTCGAATGGGGGTATCATTGACAGTTCTGGTTAATATTTAATCTTCTAATTTATAATTTATTTTAAATCAAGAAATATCTTGCAAAATTATTCACTTAAATTATAGCGTTGAAATTACAAATATTTGTATTTCTAAAACTATAAAATAAAAACTCTCGGCAATTTTTTTTTCATGCTTTTTATACGTGTACAAAAGATACGTGTATAAAAAGATATGTGTACAAAATTTTCGTTAATGTCCAACAGCTCAATATTAAGTATAAGGGAAATGGGGCGTTGTGGCCAGAGGGGGTACGTCTCATCGAGACGAATCGAATGGTATAAAAATCTTTCAACTTCGATCACTAGATCTAATCATTTTAAAATTTCACGCATATTTAAGCTTATTATTAAAAATATATATACTCTTTGATGATGAATAACTTTTGATCCACTGGTCCGTTTTGGACGATTTGACCACCAAAATAACCATCTCGATGAGACGATTTTAACGAGCACAGAATCATTAAAATCCAAGCACAAGATCCTGTGATCGAAAATAACATTAGTAAATCTGCAGAATTTTATTAACAATTTCGTGCTCAATAGAATCGCCTCATCGAAACGATCACTTTGGTGGTAAAATCATCCAAAATGCGCCATTAGATCAAAAGTTATTCATTACCAAATAATTGACCACAATACCCCTCTCTCCTCTAAAATTCAATTCTTATATACTCTTTGTGTACTAATCATTTATGTTTAAAAATTTATATGGTATAAAGATTTTTTTACTGCATTTTATTCTTTATTAACCATAGTTTAAATGGTGTATATTTATTAAAAAGTCTTATTAGAAGAAACTTTAACCTAATCACAATACTCCATCTCCCTTATATTTTAATATCTTATAATTTCTGTCAAACTTATAATTGGTGTTCCAACTGTTCCAACGGATAATGAATGAATGTCATCGATTCATCATCTAGAAACTCAGCTCCACTTTCCAAGCAACGAACAACTTTACCGGGCATCGGCAAATTTGTTCCTATTATATAAATCAGTTCCCTTAGAGTATCCATTCCAAACCGATCTTCACAATCTTCTATGATCTTAAAACATTAAATAATTTAATTATAATTATGGTTGAATGATTTGAGCTGCCTCTTAAGTATAAAAAAAAATAACATTACCAACTCCAATTCAGCAATACTTTGGGGTCTTAAATTAATGAGCTGTAATTTTTCTGATTTGGTGAGATTATAATTTTTAAGATGAGTTAAAGTTGTTTCGATTTGTTCAGGTGTTTGAGTTGATGAAGGGGATTCTGAAGATGACAAATTTTGGATGACCTTGTTGACAATGAAAGGTTGTATATCTAAATAATTTTACTCTAATCAAATCATTACGTAGTCAAAAAATTCACAAGAAACCACATGATAAGCTTGTCTAAACTTACTTCGAATTGTATAGTCTTTAAATTTTCAGCAAACTTGACGTTCGGATTGATTTTAGCTTGTTCTCGTTGTTTTTCGTCCATTTCTCTGAGAAGTGCCAACACTTCATAATTCGAAAGCATCGCGTTACGTTTGTCGATGATCTTGAACAATTCAAATTTCAAATAAGAGAGGATCGATTTTAGTAACCTTTTTTTTTTTTAATTAACCATCTTAAAGCGTTAAACCTACATGCATTTTTGATTTTGTGGTAAACTAAAATTTTTTATCGTTATTTTTGCTGTATTTATATTCCTCGGTTGTTTATTTTGATTGGTTGTTAAAACACCCCGGGAAAATGTCGATCATACCCCGGATAAAGTATCGGCTATATCCGGATGAAAATTTATTACTCACGAAGCTTTCATAATACTCTCTGAAGACGCGTATTATAGCCTTACAATACATTAATTTTATTCATAATACCTACTTTAATTCTATATAACCTGAATAATTAATTTAAATATATAGATTGATAAATTTTCTTATAGTCACATACAAGTCACTCTCGTTATAGTGAACTCTCGATATAGTGAAGATTGGCTATAGTGAAGAATTTTTTTAGAACAGAATTATTATTACTATAATAAAAGGCTCTCGATATGGTGAATCTCTCAATATAGTGAAGAAATTTTACAGCCCGAGGACTTCACTATAACGAGAGTGACTTGTATTAAATTAAGGGTGTTCTCAAGCATCTCAATCGATTTAATAATGATTGTGATGATGCTCAAGCTTATATATTATTTGTTTCGCAATAAGTACATTAATTTTACAATAAACAATTAAGTTTCGCTAACTGGGATTTTAGAATACGCGAACATTTTTAACCGCCACCACTATAAATGTATTTATAAACTATACTTATAACCTAAATAAATACAACGAAAAAAGAAGTAAGTTTAGTTCGAAAGGTCTTGCAACTTTTACTCACTAATTGCTTAGGTTTCAGAAACTTTACTTCTCATCTAGATTTCGAAACTCTTGTATTCGACTCAAAGTTGGTTGGTATTAAAAAATTTCTCGTATGACATGACGATTTTTACTTTTAAAAATTCTGGCTGTATAAAAAAAAAAAAGATAGGGTTTTATGCGATGCGATGCGATGCGCATAATGAACCAATTTTTAGCATCGCATATGCGAAGCATAATTTGGCCCAAAATCGCATAATACAAGTCAAACTCGTTATAGTGAAGTGGTCGGTTCCATTAATAAAAATTTTTAAAAAATTCACTATATCGAGAGTTTATTAGTAAATTCACTATATCGAGAGAATTTTATATAGACTGGCTTTGGGTCCAACTTCACTATATCAAGATTTTAATTAGTCTTCACTATATTGAGAGTTCACTATAACGAGAGTAACTTGTAATAACTAGCGCCTGTGATTGGTCGATTTTTAACCAACCGATCAGTTTTTTTTTTAACGCAAATTTCAGAATTTTTTTTATATATACCTAACAACGTAAGTTATGTAAAGTTCTGAAAGAAATTGACCAATCCAAATTGAGTATATTTATCACGTGGTTAATGGTACGAAAAAAATCGCATAATTTACGATTTTTTCGCATAATTCTGGGAACGTAAGCATTAGCCGCATAATTTGGCCCAATCGCATCGCATAATTTGAATTTTATTTCGCATCGCACTGAGGTCCCTACTCCAATCATATTTATTATAATTTTAGCCAATCACTATAACGTTGTACTACAAATGCTGCAGATCCTGATATCATAAGATAAATCTTTTACACGCGTTATAGCTTTAAACGCGTTCAACTTCATATTATTTAATGAAAAATGGATTATAGCAGTGGTGAAGGGTGGTGTTTTCCTATGTTAAAGGATGCCGAAATTGAAGAATTTTTTAAGGAACTTTCGATAGATTTTACTGCTCAAGATATGAGAAAACCTACTACAGCTCGCATATTCATTGCTTTCGGCTTCATAGTGGAGTACACCATTGGTGCAACAGCAGAGGAATGGGGTGATACCGATTGGTCTAGTCATCTACAAATGCAATTGCGTAAGAAAAATCCAGGTCATGACAGGCCGGTATGTTGTACCATTTAATTATAAAGTTCAAATTTCGATCAATAAAATGATTTTTCAAATTTTAGGAACTTTATTTTGAACCGATGAAAATGAGGGCTATATACAAACGAATGTAAGTATTAGATAACTGATATAGTTTCACATGTAATCCTTTAAATAATATTTGTTTTTTTACTTGATAGGAAAAAAGTTATGGTAGCCATAGGAATGGACCAATTTTCATTTTATGATGTTCTTAGACCTGAAGTAAATCGACTTCGTATATTTCTTAGCGCTGCTATTAATTTTATAAGATTTCGTGAAGATCAATTGCAACTTTTCAACGAATATGAAAAGCAATCAGTAAATATTATAATTTATTTTTTTAGAGATTTTTAAGAGTTAAATTAAATTCTTTTTAAATTTTCTAAAGGAGGATCTCATGAAACAAAATGAAGAGTTGTCAGAACGGTATAAAATGCTTTTCGAAAAAGTTGAAAGATCAAAGTCAGTTGTGCTTTTTTATTTTTTTTTTTTTACACGTGAAATTAGTTTCTGAATTATTTAAACAAATAGGAAAAAACGCATCGAAGATGAAATTGAAATTAAAGAATATGTGCAAGAAAATGCTAGCCTTATGAATAGCATGCGTGAGTTGAAAAAGAAACAAACGGGTTTATTAAATGAGATAGCATCTTTAAAAAGTATGAAGGCAGAAGCAGAAGAAAAGATGGTATGATACAGCATATTATATTTACAAATATCTCAGCGTTTCATCGCGTTAAAATTGAATTTTTTCAATCGTGTTTCATAGAATAACACGCAGTTCTTGGTGATAACTGCAAAACAAGTTCTTGAAAAGCTTAAAAGTCGCATTGTAGTAAATCCTGAAAAGTTGAAACAGGTTTGAAATCGACGTTTATAATTTCAAAAATAAAAGTTTAAATTCTAAATTAAGCAATTTATTTTCTTACTAGACAATTGAAGAGATGAATCAGACCATGTCAAAAGAAAAAGATGCGATGCTTGGACTCGGTAAGAAGGTCCGTGATATTCAGTCAAAGGTCGATATTTTGTCCATCGTGGAAGAGGTAACGATTTTTTACACATCTAGCGCCAGATATTTTCAAAGAGAATAGAGTGCTTATATAATTCAAATTTAGGAAATAGCGGCATGTAATAAGATATTAGACGAGGTTCTCAACCAGAGGAATAAGTGTGAAAAAACGAATAAAGACCTGCGAGATCTTCAGGAGGAAATTGAAAATAAGCGTCAGCATTCACGTGAGTTGCAAAAGAAGGAACAAGTAAGTAGAAGTTTTTTTTTAAATTCGTGTGAATAGAATCAAAGGCTTTCGACTTGTCCTGTTTTCATAATACTTCAAATCGATAAAATTACCGGGAAATATTTAACCAATCTATTTGATATCCTGTTTTAATATCGATATTACAAGATATTGTCTCGACAAAAGCAAAACTTGGAAGATAGAATTCAGCGCCAAAGGGAAAAACACAAACAAAGAGTTATAGAAACTGAAAAGAAAATCGAAGCATTGCAAGTAGAGTATGACCGAATTCTAGAGGAACGCAAAGATTCTGAACTGAAAGCAGCCCAACAAAAGAAAATTTATGATGAAATGTCAGCAAAAGTAAGAATATTATTAAATATTTACAGTTTGTAACTTGTGAAATAATTATAAACGTTTTAACGCCGTTTCGAACAAAACTTTGTTTTAGTGCACAGACTTATTTCAAACATGGAATAAAGAGAAGACTGAAATCGAGTCCGAGTTTAAGGCTCTGAAAGATAGAATAGAAGGATATCATCAAGAAATTCTTTTAACCTGTAGAATTTCTACAGGGTAATAACGCCGTTTTGAATAAAACTTTATTTTAAATGTCCAGACTTATTTCAATTATGGAATAAAGAGAAGGCTGAATCGAGTACGCGTTTAAGGTTCTGAAAGATAGAATAGAGGGATACCATCAAGAAATTCTTTTTAACCTGTAAAACTTCTACAGATTAAAAGAATTTCTTGAGAGGAATGTAATGTAAATCCAATGAATCAAATTTTGCTTGGCCTAATCGGGGCTAAATTTTAACTTAAAGTTAATTCGTCATAATAGATTTGCTATTTTTTGTTCATTTTATATGTTCATCTCTTTTTCCCCTTCCCGAGAGTCCTAGAAATGATGTTAACCGAAGAATTAATTTCGAATGGCTTTAGTGATGGTGAGACCAGATGTTAGGCTAGCTGGTTCACTGATCGATTCGAAAACAATATGAATTGACCCCTCAATTGCATTTTTAAATTTCGCTAATTGCTAATGTTGAAATTTGAAATACGTTTGAAAAAGTAAACCTTGTATGGTGTAAGACATCTATACTCGACGATCACGTGACTTGGTTCAGTTTTTCAAACTGCTAATACTCTTTATACGAGAGGTTTTACAAAATTACCGTCAGTTTTTTGAAAATCTCTTGTATAAAAAGTAGCAATTTGAAAATTGATATTAAAATATTAAAGATTTATATATAAAATAAACTTTAACCGAACTTTAAAATGCCAAAACTTTTTACGAAGACATTATTTTAAAAATCTGACTAGTAACTTTGTAGAGATCATCATGAAGAACAAAGTTACCAGCCAGATTTTAAAAATATTGTCTGTAAAAAGTTTTAGCATTTTGAAAATTATTGTCTAGTATAGCTTACACCATACAGTATATATACCGGTAAACTGATATATTCAGCACCAAACGAAGACTTAAGGGCATCCCTTATCGCATCTTTTTTATTTCACTCAGAAGAAAGTTCAGATTTTGAAATTAAAAATGTATGAGAAAGAGGTATTGAGAAAATTGCGTTCTGATGAAAGAAAGGGTAGTTGGATTTATAATCAACGTTGACGCGTCATTAGTGGCTAATTTGTTACTCGGTAATACAAACTCAAAAAGGAGACATCCAATCGATGAGTTTGATAAGAATCCGAGCACGTGCGAAAGAAAATGAAAATACTCCCTTGGTGCATTAATTAGAAATGTCGAGAGTGGAATTTCACACATAATTAGTAGTAATTTATTCCTATCTCATAATACCAACGACTCACCGCTACGTGATACAAGACATCTATACTACAGTACTAGACAATAACTTCAAAATGTTAAAACTTATTATTACACAAACAATATTTTTAAAATCTGACCAGCTTTACAAAGTTACCGGCCAGATTTTTAAAATACCACTTGTAAGAAAAGTGAAGTGTTTGTTCGAAATCTTGCTTTTTTTTAATCAGACATGACATTTATCTAAAATATATATTTTGTAACTTTTAATCTGTTTGGTTAGCATGTTGAATAACAAAATAGACTTTGGTCAATTTTTATTTTTTGTCCCAAAATTTATGAGAACAGCTGTAAGCTGTCATTCCGGCCGGCATTAAATCAAGAATCATAAGTTATAACTTACGATGTAATTTACAAATGTAAGTTACGTTGCCAGGTAAGTTATCCCAACCCTGTTTTTAACACAAGAGGTTTTTTATACTATATAGGCTCTATAATATTGTCGGTCAGTTTTTTGAAAATCTCATAACAGATAAGAAAAGTTGAAAATTTGAAATAAGTCACGTGATTGTCTGAGTATAGATGTCCTAGTAATCTGACCAATTAGAATCTTGCAAGTTTTCCAAGCATACGAGGTAAAAATTTTGTGAAAGCTGATTTTTTTATTCAATAAATATACAAAAAAAAAAAAAAATGAGATTAAGGGTTCGAAGTAAAGATAAAGTTCATATGATTAATGATTTAACTCCCACGTCAACTGTATTTGAATTAAAAAGCGCAATTCATGCACTAAGTGGAATCAGTCCTCTTCGACAAGAACGTAAGATCTAAAGTCTAAACAGCTCAATTCAAATAATTTCGCAACCTTTGATACGAATTCTACGTTCACAAACCAGTCAAGATAGGATATCCACCACGCGTCTGTGGTGCAAAAGACGATGAAACCTTAACTTCCGCAGGTATTCAAAATGGAGACCAGATTATTCTTGATGAAAATGCCCTACCAGAAACAACCAGTCAACCTGCTAGTCAACCTGTCAATAAGGTCACTGGTTCTTTGGAAGCGGAAAGTATATCTGTTCCTGTAGAAAGTGGTTTTATCATTTTAAGAGTATGAAATCGAGATTTAGGACATTTGAAACTTTCATGAAATATGATAATGACTATGAATTCAATTATTCTCATTAGGAAATGGAAGATGATAATTCATGCTTGTTTCGTGCAATTGGTAAGCTATACATTGATATTCTAATCTTTATTATAAAATTTCTTGTCACTTAATAAGTCTATTTTAATTAATTTGAATATCAGGGTATGGAAATCTTGGATGTCTATCATTAGTTATCTTTGTTGATACAAGATACTCAGATGTTTATTCGCATTTAAAAGTTATGTTTTGGAAAGATCAATCGATACCCAGATCCTTAGAAATAGTAAATTGTTATTTTCTGTTAATATGTACCTCATTGAATGTTGTCAGCATAAAAATTTTTTCATTAAACATTAAACTATTATTTGAATTATTTAGCTATTATTAAATACATAAATGACGATCCGGAGACCTATTCTGATGTGGTCCTTGGCCAATCAAGGGATGATTATTGTTCATGGATTGCAAAGAAGAATAGCTGGGGAGGAGCTATTGGTAAGACAAACATATTACTTTTATTCATTTATTATTATTATTATTATTATTATTATTTTAGTTTTGTTTAAAAGTGATCCCCGATTAAATTTAATTCATTTAATTTTTTAAAATATAGAACTTGCGATTTTTGCATCTTACTACAAAGTTGGTAAAGATTCTAATAATAAACGAGATTAAAATGTATATTATTTATCAAGAACGTTTCAATGACTAAATCTTAAATTAAAGAAATTCGTAGTGTCGATGTTAAGTCCGGAAGAATTGATCGATATGGTAGATTATAAGTTTTATACACTTGTTCACAAAATCCAAAAGGTTCACCATATTTTTAATCATTCTATACAGGTCATGGCATTTATGATAAATGCGTATATGTGATATACAGGTTTGTGGTGGATCTATCTTCTTCAATATATGTTCCTGTTATACTAAAAAAAAAGTAAATGCATTTTTTTCAGTGGTATACGTACGTAGGCATTTAGTGGTTCAATTTTATTACATATATGAAGTTGAAGAATTGAACATATTTCATTTCCATTTGTATAATGATTAAAGATTATGATGCGGTCGCTCTAACGCCAATGATCGGCGCTGATCAAGATTATGATCAGACAGTCTTTGATACAACGTACGAACCCATTCTAGGTGCGGTAATCGGAATTGCAGAAAAAATGAAACAGGTAATTCATAAATTAATTTTGGGCATTAATCTAAAGGTTTATAATGTAAATAATGTAAATGCACATTTCAATTATACTATATTCTGCTCATTATTGAACAGTTACGTAAATATACGTACACAGCAGATTTCACTATACGATGTGGACAATGCCAAAAAGGTTTGAAAGGTGAACAAGAAGCTGTACAACATGCTCGAGAAACGGGTAAAAAATTTATATATAATTCTTCTGCTTTAATTTAATTTAATGACGTGTTGAAATATAATTTAATATTATTTTTATATTAGGTCACACTAATTTTACCGAGTATGACGGGTAAAAGTATTTTATATACAAATAAATTATGCAAGTTGATACTTTCCCGAAGAAATGAAGTTATACGACGATTGATTTTTTATTAAAAATTTAGCACTCATCAAAATTAGAAATTTTTGGATAGATTAGATGTTTTTCATCAATATATTACTACCAATGAACAATGATCAGGAAGATTTTTAAGTCCTAATAATTGTATATCAAGATATCGATCATGTGATTGCTCGTGTTTATCAGATACCAAAATGTATAAAATGATAATACAAAAGCATGACAGTCAAAGCTGAATTCTCAAAACAATGGGCATCATTTATGATATGCATTGATGATATACATGTACCTCGAAAAAGAAAAGATAGCAAAAAAAAACATCCCTGATAATCAATTGTTTTTAGAATGTCCGTGATTCACAAAGATTATCACCGTCGTTTTATCGTTATCGTTATCGTAATCAATTATAGCGAGCAATATTCAATTAATAGTACGACTGGATTAAGTATAGTAAGAAAGTTGTCCTAAGATTAAATCATAATTTATTATTATTTTCTTTTTTTTTTTTTTTTACTGGATTTAGTAAGAAAGATGTCCTAAGATTAAATCATAATTTATTATTATTATTTTCACTTTTTTTAATTGATCTTATAGAAGATTTTCCTATATACCATATTAAAAAAAGAAAAGTAGAAAACATGTAATTTATCGTAATTGACTTTTTTAGATAAAAGCATACAAGTATTTGAAAGAAATAAGGGAAGCTTATTCTAGTTTACTAGTATACATATACTATATTATTTATTCATAAAAATTTTAAAGGCGCAATTGCGAAACGAAAATTATTTTAGTATAGCATATTTTTTTTCGGGATTGGTTAGGCCATATAAATTTAATATATTAGTTCTCATGTTGTTCGAACAGATTTGGTTAAGTATATTTACTATCTTTGTACGAGTGTTTTTTTTTTTTTTTNTTTTTTAATTAAAAAAAAAAACTAATAGAAAAAATTAATATATGAATTTTTTTTTTTTTGAAAATTGAAAAATCGGCGTCGGGTCCTTTTTTTTTTAAAAAAAAATTTTTTTTAAGTTATATGAGAACCAATAAAATAAAATTTGTATGGCCTTAAGAAAGAAAAGACGAAAAATAATAAAATATGTTTGGAATTGCTTATTTTTTTTTTTTTTACGCGAATTTCTTATCTCGCATAAAAAATTTTATGATAAAAGTGATTTAACGTCAATTGGTTTACGCGATTCATCCGAAGAAGTTGGGGAAGGTGGAGATGCCCTCGAAGTCGGAGAAGGTGGAGATGTCCTCGATACTCTTAAATAATAATTAAAAAAATCATCCTTTGAATCGATTTCTCCCGCAGATGCAGGTGGAGTTAAAGATTCGGGTTCTTGTTCACGTTCACGTAATTTGGAACGAAGTTGATGAATCTATAACAGATAATCATGTGATCTACGAGTTAGAAATAATCACGTGATTAAGAAATGATAAATCAAAAGAAAATTACCTCTTTCTCCATTTCAAGAAGTTTTTCTTGTGAAGCTTTTTTATCAGCGATAGCTTCATCCAATTTTCTTTCTAATTCTAGGATATGTTTAGCATGGTCCATACTTTCCAATTCTTGAACTCTTCGTTCCAAAAATTGGCATTTTTCTTGCATTTCTCGTTCCCTTTGTTTTCGTCGATCACGAAAACGAGCAGATGCTCCTGCATTTCTACGTCTCTTTTCAGCAAGTAATTCTGTTGCAGGATCAACTCGTTCATTCTGATGATATACAGGATGTTGATATGGATGATGCAATGGTCTGGAAACCATATTATGAGGGTGAGTAGGAGTAGACATTATAACTTGAGTCGCGCTTCTAATTTGTCGAGGTGAAGAATAAGATTGTTGTTCATATTGTAACATGTTTGAATGAGAATGAAAGTGGCCACTTTCAAAAGATGTACGTATGCAATCTGATGGAGGATAAATTTTCAAACCGACTTGTTTTGTTGTTGGTGATGTTGTCGTTGAATGAACATATGCCCGTGTAACAAATGAAGGAGTTGAAAAGTCGGCTGGAGGAGAACATAATGGTGATGATACAGGAGGAGCAAGATTTGATACGGGTGGAGCAAGGCTTGATACGGGTGGTAAAACCGGTGCAAGATTATTCGTACCAAGTGTTACAATGGGTGGTAAAACCCTTTCAGAACCAGAAGAATGAAAGGACATCGTCAAGTATAATAATCAATTACTTATTATGTCAATAGATTTACGTTGGTGCTTTGAAATTATTTTTTTTGTTCGTGCGAGCTTAAACTTTTTTTTTTTTTTGTTTTTTTGTTTTTTTTTTTAAAGATGCGAAATAAATTGATATCGTAACGTAACTGCACTAGAACAATTTCAAAGGTGATTAAACGTTAATGATTACAATGGTCTAAATTTTTAGTTATTAATGTACATAAATTTGATCATATAATTCTTTGTTTTTTCTTTGATGACTAACAAATTTACATTTCTTCTTTATACCGTATCGTGATAACGGGAAGAAAAAAAATGCAAAACCGTAAGTTATCAAATTGATGAATTTGTTTTTTTATTCAGAAACGGAAAATGCGATGCGTATTTATCAGATGTACAAAAAAAAAAAAGAGACAAGTTTTTTTAGGGTACATCATCAAAAGGGTTAGAAAATAAGGTCGAGCATTTCTCCGACGGTTGAATAAAAAAAAAAAGCGGGCTTTTTGTAGAAATCGCGTAATAAAGTTGAATTGGCCTATATAAAAAAAAAATTTTTTTTTGGATGGTGCACGTTTATGTACAGCAGTAGTGTGGCATATAAATTATGTAAATTATGCAATCGTTTGTTGATTTTTTTTTTTTATATTTTACACTGTGTAATTTTTATTATATATATAATAATAAATATATATATACCATTAATGGTGTAACTTACATTCAAAAAAAAAAAAAAAAAACTTTTATTAGCATACACAAAAAACGAATTTGGTCATTTTTTTCAATTGTGTGAATGTATGCTGTTTACAATGCCATATGTGATTAGCCGTTGATAAATACAATAAGAATATATCAGATTCATAGATTCATTATTATAGTATTACAGTATTCACGGGCATTAAAATTTATATACAAATCAAAAGGGGAGAACTGGGAACTGGTGTGTGTATAAGAATAAGTATAACAATCGATAATTAATAGTTATTTAGTGGTTTTAAACTACTTTAAAAAAAATCATTCAAATACTAAAAAAATTAAACAATAGGAATCCTTTTTTCCGTAATGCTGTAAGATTTATGGATTAAAAAATAAGGAGTAGTGCAAATCTCGCACGGGTAAGATTTTTTTTTTTTTTTTTTTTTTTTTTGATGTAGGTCTCGAGTTCAAGAATGAAAATTTTTTACATTCAAGCTTAAACCAGTATTGTAAATAAGATTTTATGCTATGTGACAATCAAACAATTGCATCCTAAGACGTAATTTTAGTGTACCAAAAAAGATTTCTCCTTCTTTTTCTCCTTCGGTGAACATCTGCATCACTTGTTTATTCAAGTTTATACACTAATCCTTGTTTGTCTATTGCACAATATCTATTCGCAATGTACAAATCATCATAGAAAACACAATCAATTAATCTATATCCTAAAATGATTCCAATCTTGCCCAAATATCACAATTATATACAACCATGCACATTGCATGATTTATTCCCGGTAAGTCTTGCTAATTTCGAATCATTTTTTTGTAACTCTAGTGTCATTTCATACATTTACCAGTTAATCCTGATTATGTCGTCATTACGGAAAATTTTTAGGATGGGAAAATTTTCTCTATGTTTGAATTTTATCATCCAAAAATAATTGTGAATGTGACAATGATGTTGTAAATCGAGAGTGATATTAGAATGCCATTTAATAAATCTGGCATTTCTTATTATGTACAAGGGCTTAATTGGAAATTGAGTATGAGGATCGGGCACTCGCAGCTTTAAAAGTCATGTAATTAATAGGTAAGCTATTGTGAAAATAATTGTCAAAATTCTGATTTTTTAGAATTTACACCTGCTTTTTAACTTTTTTAACTTTTTTATCGATTGTGAAATTTTCATTCTTACTATATTTCAAGAAGGATAAAAAAAAAAATTTCAAATAATAACAAGATAATTTCAAGTTACAATTAATTGTTAAATATTTTAATAAATTAGGTCGCATTCATTTTGTATCACAGAGCATTATTACTTATATAAATGCTATTCCTTAAAAATTTCACGCGTCTCCTTTATCATTTTCCAACGTACCCGGCTATTATTCTAATTTACATCAATGGCGTAACAGCATTTTGTAACTTAAGAACTTTTTTGGTAACTGTCAAGCATAATAAGTAAATATCAGCCCTAAAAAAAAAAAATAAGGAATAAAATTCTCTTACGCAATGACCACAGTTTGGTTGGACAACTATGATAAGTTATCAATTTAATTAATAAACATAAACAATAATTGTGCCCAAAGATTCGATTCATTTATCCAAAAAAATAAAGTATGGAATAAATGTTGCGCTTTAAATATGTAAATTTCACGAAAAAAAAAAAACATCCTTACATAACTGTGGAATAAAGAGAGTTCTGAGTTAACGTCCAACGTTAATTACTAGTTTTGTCATAGCCACTTTATATTGTTTCAAACTCTTCGTATCAAAAGTTACGCACATTCTATGCGGGCGTTTTTTTTCAAATTTATCCACTTATGAATGTCTTGTACTAAGTCTGTGCAGAATCCTTATTTATGTATGTCGTCATTTTTCGATTATACTGACATAATATATAATAAATATCTTCCAAAATTGCTTCGTGAGATGATATAATGTGGAATGGATATGTATCATTTAACAATGCACAATCACATGATTGAGAGAACGCTTAAAAACAGTTATTTTCTCTTATTAAATTACGTATTTATCATCTGAATTGGCGTGTGAATACATTTCATATTGTCTTTCAATTTGAATTTCACGGTTAAGGTTTGCCTGAGCATGGAATAACCTAGAATTTATATTTGTTTGGTATATTTACATTACGTAGTATTAGAAAACCAGCTGTATCGGTATAGTTTTTTTAATACAGGATAAAATTATTTATAATTATTTATATACTGTAGTAACATAATAATTTTAATTTGGGATAAATTTGTCAAGTACTGTACATTATACAGTATATGTATTTTTTTTTTTTTTTTAATATTATACTGTTTATAGTTTAAAATATAATGTATATAGTATTTATAATATAATAATACAGTATATTTAGTAACACAATATACTGTATATTTTATATAATGTATTTACTATAAATAAATTTACTATATACTACAATATATACAGTATATACTACAGTATATACTACAGTATATTGTTTAGAAAAAGAATATTTTGTATACATTTTGTTTTTTTTTATTAATATATTTTGAGCTTAATAAATTATAAAAAAATAATCTAATATAGTTCAATAAATATAGTTAATAAATATAGTTTAATAAGTATAGTTTAATAAGTATAGTTTAATAAATATAATTTGAATAAAATATAATTTGAATAAAATATAATTTGAATAAAATATAATTTGACAGAATATAGTTTAAAAATATAAAATATTTAAATAGTTTAATCTTTAATTTGGCCAAAATTAAAACCAAAATTAAAATTAAAATCATAAGCAAAATAGTAAATTTATAAGATTTATACTAATTCAAAATTGTAGTACTGTATTAACAAAAATTATAGTTAAAATAAATTGTTAAAATTTTATTTAAAACTTTTTTTAATTTAAAAGTTGGTTTTAAAAATATTGTAATTAAAATAATAGTTCTTATACAAATAGTAGTTGTAATAGTAGTATATTATTAAATACTTTGTTTTAATTTAACAAGAATTGGCTTTATTAATGGCTACTTTTAGTGCTTATTCAGAATTAACTCTATACTGCTATTAATAGAATTTAGAAATAAAATCTGCCCATTTTCTAAAAAGTTAGTGCTGATAGTATTACCTGTTACTAATGCTTTGAGCAATAATATCTGGCAAAGCAATAATAAATACCATTACAAACAACTCTTATAACTCTTATATTGATAGTATACTTTGAGATTTAACAAATATACCCAGGGTTCCTCAAAGTCAAATCGAATTGAATATTAGGCATATTTGAATTAGATCGAATTAAATAAGCTTTTAATTTGAATTTGATTTAATCAAACCAAATCAAATTAAATCAAATTTATTTTGTAATTTTTATTAAATATTTCGAATCGAATCGAATCGAATCGAATATTTTGTCAATTTGAATTTGATTTAATTTGAAATGGCTGTATTTGAATTTGATTTGAGATCAAATATTTGATCGAATCAAATCAAATTGAATCGAATTATGGAACTCTATTAAATACTACAAAACTATTTTCTGATATATTATAATAACAAGATAACACTTTTTACTAACTTATTAGAAAACTTTAAAAGAAATTACATAAAGCAATAAAGATTAATAACTGGGCAACCCAATCGAGAATATAAATATAAAATATTCTGAACAATATAATAAACTAGAATCTAACTTATACAAGCCTAAATTATCATAGCAGACCTCTTGTGAGAAATATAGATCCTAAACAGACCAGACTAAAAGTGTTCAAAATAAAAATAATCACTAATAAACTCCTAATCCTATTTACTTTATACAATAAAAAGCTACAACAATATTCAGACTTTGGTTGTACATTATGCCAACAAGCAACAAATGATTTGACCTATTGGATAATATACCCTAACAATGCTAAGAAACTACAGATTATACTCTAAATGATACTTGAAAAAGTTTTTAGTAAAATGGACTGCTCTCTCCATCTACCTGAGATTTATATTAGAAAATTTATAACATTTATATCTTTAACTGAGTGCTACTACTAGTGATTACTTTAACAAAATATTTCTGATACAATGACAAAGCAAAGCAATAAGATATAATCCTTTTTTATATTACAAAATATTAAATAGCATTTTTAAAAAAATATAAGTATCTAAATACAAGAAGATATATATGGGGTGAAGTCAATAGAAATGGAACAAATTTATTAGATAAATTTGACCCATTTCTATTGATGTCCCCATATATTAACCCAATATACTATAAGTTTATTCAATTAAATATACAGACTGATAGTATTAGTTATCTATTGTTACTGCTTAAATATAAAAAATAGACAAATAATTTTATAGACTTTAATATATACCGTATATATATTTTTTTAACTTTGATAGCCTCGCTAGAGCCTAACTAGTTTATTAATCCTGAAAAGCTTACAGTTGTAAACGAACTAATTTACCAACTAATATATAGGTCCAATACCATTCGCTACTTTTAAGAGCACCCAAATGCAACTCGTCGCACCAAACTTCTGAGAGAATGGAGTCTTAATGTCAGTGCCGTCAAGTTTATAGGATTTCTCTTCAAATCCCTCTCACCTAGCATCAATGGTGGGGTCAAATAATAATAGCATGTATTATTATCTGTATACTATTATTCAAGAAAAAATGAAATATAAAAAAAATAAAAGGATCGTAAAAAAAAGGGAAATAGCATCAAACCTAGACGCAAAACCAAAAACAACAACAAAAGAAAAAGATATAAGATGAGAAAAACAAAGAAAAAGCCTATAAACAAGGCGGAACTGACTAATCCTATCTAAAAAAAATGAGAAAAAAGAGAGGAAATAACAAATACTAATACTAATACTTGTACTAATACTAATACTAATACTGCTAATGTTTAAAAATTATAATACTGCGCAGCAAAATTTTGCCAAAGTATTAAGTACATAAAAGAAAGAAAACTAAACTATGCCTAAAAGAAAGTTCTAGAAGAAATTTCATCTCAAATTTTCTACCAAAACATCTCACATGTCATTTATTTATTCGCAGGATTCAAATTCACTTGTAACTGATTCTGATTATGTAGGCGTATTCCCAATTTGGAAGAAGTAAACACTATCAATCTTTTGAAGGGGGTAAACTGAATTGCCTACTTTTTGGCGAAATTTCAAAAAAACCAAAAAGAGATAGCAGGTGAACCAAAACTTGCAAAGAGTGTAAGTTTTACGTTTTGTAAAATAGTATAGATAACCAAAAGTATGTTTCTGTCTAGACTTTGACAAAAAACTCCAGGGTTTTAGCCCTACTATGTATTCTATAGCAACGAAGTCTTCTACCCAGAGAACCAACATCAGCAAATTTTATATATAGATATATATTAATTACTAACTGGTAAGATATATATTAATAATCAACATCCTTGTCGATTTCTATCGATAATGATAGTAATCGATATATATCCGGTTAATCGATATATATCGAATATGACATCAATTAATAATTATTATATTCACATAATCATTCTTTTTGAACATTTTACAGGTTTTTGCAAGTTTTCGCAATTTAATTATAAATTTTTTTTATTTATTATGGGCAGGTGCAAAAAGATTTGTACCTCAAATAGCTCTGATTAAAATATTTTTTGTACAAATTAATTTTTAATTTTTTTTAATTTAATATACTTATTAGGTTACCGGATTGATAAAAATAATTTTTTTTTGATTATTTTATTGATAAAATAAAAAAATTTATTAATAGTAACTTTTTTTTTTTTTTACTATATAATTTACTATAGTAATTTATATATACGTGTATATAGTAAAAAAAATCAAATTACCTTACTTTAAAGCTTAATTTCTTCACAACCAGTAATCCAATTTTGCTCAAATTTTAACCATATCTTTATCATATGCACATTAATGCACTTGCAAAGTATCAGTTCATAAAACTGCATATTGGTTGCGAAATTATTTAAAATATCTTTTTTTTAAAAAAAAATTTTTTGGTTTTTTTTCAAATATAGTAAATTGTACATGCTTAATTATTAAAATAAAAACAATAAAAATATTATAATAAGTTAGATTAAAATCTATTTTATTTGATATAAAAAATTTTTAATAATTAATCAAGAAGAAAAAAATTTTTCCTTAGTGTCAAAATTATGAAATTTTTCGAGGTACAAATCTTTCTGCACTGGCCCATATTATTATATAATATTTTAATTTATTAAATATACAAGTTTTCGTTATTTAATATAAAATTTTATTTTTTTATTATATTATATTTTAAATATTACATATATTATATATTATTATAAAAAAAATGACAAAAAAAATAAATCCAAAAAAAACGAATCCAAAAAAAATTAAAAAAATGAAACCAAAAAAAATAAACTATTATTCTTTATATTCGCTCATATTTGCTTATATTCGCTACTTCTTGCAAAGTGCCAGAAAGTTAGGTAGTTTTCTTGCAAAGTTCTGAAAGAAGTAAGAATAAATAAAAAAAATAAAATAAAAGATAAGTAAAAAAAAACAAACAAAAAACAAAACCGGAAAAATAACAAAAAAACAAAAACAAAAAAAAATAAACTATTATATTTCGCTCATATTCACCTATATTCAATTATATTCGTTCATATTCGTGACTTCTTGCAAAGTACCAGAGATGTTAGAATTGGTGTTCTTGTAAAGTGCCGGAAAGTCAAACCGTTTTCTTGCAAAGTTTCGAAAGAAGTAAAGGATAAATAAAATAAAATTAAGTTAAAAAATAAGTAAAAAAAAAAGAAAACAAATGTAAGCAAACTAAATAAAAATAAACAAAGCCCCAAATTTCCATTTCGAGTTTGTGTTTTTGCAATTTAGAAATCATCGAAGGTTTTCGCAAAGTGTCGGAATAAAATAAATTAATAAAAATAAAAAAAACAAAAACAAAAAACATGAAATGAAAAAATAAATAAAACAAAACCTTGCAAAAACTTGTGAAAACTTGTGAAAACTTGTGTTCTTGAACTTTTAAAATTGCTCGAGAAAGTAGTTGTGTGTTTTTGCAAAGTGTCGAAAGACTGAGTTAGCTTGCGCTAAGTACTGAAAAGTCACTGGATTTCTTGCAAAGTGCTAGTGGTAAAGTGTAGAAATAAAACAAAATGAAACTAAATGAAACAAAATGAAACTAAACGAAACTAAACGAAACCAAAAAAAAAACAAAAGAAAATCGAAAAACAATGTAAAATTAATAGAAAATCTAAATTATAAAATCTGATCTTATGGTACAATTATCAAAAATCATCGAAACATTTCGAAAATATTAGTCAAACACGTCCTTGATATGATCTAGGTTACAGATCTACTGATTCCAAAATATTTCGAAAGTTTTCGAAATATTAAAAAGAAAAAATAAAGAGAAAAAAAAGGAAGAGAAAAAAAAAGAGAAGAGAAAAAGGAAGAGGCGTAAAAAGAAGAAAGGGTAAAAATCGTTCAAAAACGCTTTATTTTTTTTTTTTTTTTAAGTTTTTTTTTTATTTTGTAGTATATATTTTTATGATCTAGGACACATTACGGATTAGATAGGCATAGGAAATTTTTTAAAAAACTTTTTTTTGTTTTGTTTTTTTTTTTACCCAGTGATTCAAAACACTATGTAATCGTTAAAAATCCATTAATCGTTATATATCGTTTCAAATAATTCCGATTATAATCGATTTATAAATATATAATGATTTAATATAAAAAATGATATATATCGATTTAGATATATATCGATTTTTATCCAGTTAATCGATATATAGCGATATTTTATAATCGATATAAAACAATTAAGTGTTATATATTGATCAATATCTATATATAAAATTTCCTGATGAAACCCACAAGGAAAAATCTTTTTCAGCTCTATTTCAGTTTTCTCATATGCAATCTAAAGTCCTGTATCCAAGTTGCTTCTAGATAGAGTTTTTGTTATGTATAAAAATACTAACTACAAAATTTTTGTATGTCAGTAATTATGGGAAGTTTTGGCCCAGAGGATCATCAGAAAGGTTTCTGAATAAGATTTTGTAGACTTTAATATATTACTGAACACTATTATTATTTATAATTTAAAAACTTTAACCAATTTAATAAAGATTTCGATCTAGAATAAATTATTTATTTTTCCTTTTTTTTATTTAAAATATATACAATTATAGTTGTAAATTTTATAATAGTTCATTAATAAAGAAAAACCTTTTTTTTTAAAAAAAAATAATTGGTTTTATTAAATATTATTGCAAAATATAACTAGTTTTTTAAAATATAACAAAGTAAAATCTAAGTTGTAAAATAATAAAATCTGCAATGATTATTATATAAATATAAAATCTACTTTTATATGGTGCTCCAGGTTATTTTTTATTTTTTTTTTATGTCAAAGTTCCTGCTATGGGTGATAAATTGTTTTATTCAAGTCTGTGAATCAAGATAGCCTTTTTGGGCACCCAAAATTTGCTACATGAATGAGAATACAATTAGTCACACATACAACTTTTGGTTATCTAATTTAAGTAGTTCGCTTGAAGGTTCTACACTAGCTACCATACCTGCAACCCAACTAGGGGATTGTTATTTAAACTCTCTGGTCCAAGTTTCTCCTGCTAATCCTATTTGTATTACTGGTACAACCCTCTGATATATTAGTTAGTCAAGATTAGTCTCGAATATAACGAATATCCTTTTAGGATCAGAGTTGGCAATAGATATACTACATTAAAAAAATTGCAAACCAATGGAGCCAATAGAACCAATAGAACCAATAGAGCCAATAAAGCCAATGGAATTAGATATTAGTTATTAACAAATACTATACATATCTGCGAATTTTTAGAATTTACTATTAAAAATTCTAAAAATCTTTAATAGCGAATAACTTTTGTTTTACCAGTCCATTTTTGATGAAACAACTACCAAAATGTTCACATTGATGAAACAGTTCTAATGAACCAAAAATTACTAAAATCCAATTACTGGATCCAGAGATCGTTAACAATTTGTGTCACTTTGGATATTTAAGAATTGGTTTTTTGCAATTCTTAAATACCCGAAGTGACACATTATTGTTAACGATATCTGGATCCAGTAATTGGATTTTAGCAATTTTGGATTCATTAGAATCGTTTCATTAATGTGACCATTTTGGTAGTTGTTTCATTAAAAACGGGCCAGTAGAACAAAAGTTATTCCCTGTTTAAGATTTTTGAAATTTTTAATAATAAATTCCAAAAATCTGCAAATATGATTATAAGCCATTTGCAAATTATTCTCAATAGAGCAATGGAGTGATGTTAATGGAGTAGTTCTCCATTTATCTCAATGAATAAATGTGCCAACCCTGCTTAGGACTGCTTTATTCTTGTAGAACATTTGGTAGAGCATTCTTTGCCCATACAGATATTACCTACGCTTCGATAACTTATGCATTCACTGAGGTGAACAACTTGCAGTCAGAGGGATACTCTGCAACTACTACTTCTGCTCTTGTAAAGTTTGTTTTAACTCTAGTGCCTACTATCATCTTCCTACTAGTTCTTCACCAATGCATCCTAGACTTCCAATTCAGTTGACCTGGAAGGGTTGATCTACCTGGCATTAGGTGCTTTATGGTTTTTTTTTCCTAGTACCTACTTCTATAATGTAGGTTCTTTTCCTCTAGTATAACTCCTGCAGCCTAGGGCGGGGGGCATGGAAAAATTTTTGGGCATGCCCCTATGGGCATGCCTCGGGCTAGAGGCATGCCCCTCTATGCCCGGGCATGCCCCCTTGAATCAGAAACACAGAATTTATGCGATATGAATTTGTAAATTATGCATGCAGTATATATATAATAATCGATTTACTGAAACAAACTTCAATTTTTTAAATACTGCGCACAACTAATGATTTTTTTAACCTGTGCCTAATTTACATACTGCGCTCAAAGCCAAAACTAAATTTTTAAAAACTGTGCCCAATTTAAATACTGCGTTCAACTAAGCAATTTTTTTTTAAAAAAAAAATTGCTAAGTTGAACATAATACTGAAAATTACTACATTATCAGTTCGTTCGGCTGCGAACATTACTATCGGGAACATAAATCTGATTTAAACTTTTCGTCACATGATACGTACTAGAGTGACACGTGCTAATTAGATTTTTAAATTTTTTTTTTTTTTTTTTCAAGGCGACCTCTTTTGCCCAGGGCTTTTATTAGGGATTTTAAAATTTTTGAACGATAAAATTATTTTTAAATCTGTTAGGGAAGTTAATTTCATGTTC